>PISX010018885.1:0-39466 GCA_004024625.1 Mellivora capensis
AAGTGTCTGTTCATATCTTCTGCCCATTTTTTGATGTGATTATCTGTTTTGCGTGTGTTGAGTTTGAGAAGTTCTTTATAGATCCTGGATATCAACCTTTTGTCTGTACTGTCATTTGCAAATATCTTCTCCCATTCCGTGGGTTGCCTCTTTGTTTTGTTGACTGTCTCCTTTGCTGTGCAGAAGCTTTTGATCTTGACGAAGTCCCAAAAGTTCATTTTTGCTTTTGTTTACTTTGCCTTTGGTGACATATCTTGAAAGAAGTGGCTGTGGCTGATATCAAAGAGGTTACTGCCTATGTTCTCCTCTAGGATTCTGATGGATTCCTGTCTCACGTTGAGGTCCTTTATCCATTTTGAGTTTATCTTTGTGTACGGTGTAAGAGAATGGTCGAGTTTCATTCTTCTACATATAGCTGTCCAATTTTCCCAGCACCATTTATTGAAGAGACTGTCTTTTTTCCAGTGTATATTTTTTCCTGCTTTGTCGAAAATTATTTGACCACAGAGTTGAGGGTCCATATCTGGGCTCTCTACTCTGTTCCATTGGTCTATGTGTCTGTTTTGTTGCCAGTACCATGCTGTCTTGGTGATCACAGCTTCGTAGTAAAGCTTGAAATCGGGTAATGAGATGCCACCAGTTTTATTTTAGTTTTTCAACATTTCCTTAGCGATTCGGGGTCTCTTCTGATTCCATACAAATTTTAGAATTATTTGCTCCAGCTCTTTGAAAAATACCAGTTGAATTTTGATGGGAATGGCATTAAAAGTATAGATTGCTCTAGGTAGTATAGACATTTTAACAATGTTTATTCTTCCGATCCAAGAACATGGAATGGTCTTCCATCTTTTTATGTCTTTTTCAATTTCTTTCATGAGTGTTCTATAGTTCCTCGAGTACAGATCCTTTACCTGTTTGGTTAGGTTTATTCCCAGGTATCTTATGGTTCTTGGTGCTATAATAAATGGAATCGATTCTCTAATTTCCCTTTCTGTATTTTCATTGTTAGTTTATAAGAAAGCCATTGATTTCTGTACATTGACTTTGTATCCTGCCACGTTACTGAATTTCCGTAGAGTTCTGGAGGATGGGAATGAAAATGGCGGCCTCCCAATCTCCGGCCTGGAGGAGCCGAGAGCTTGGGGCCCCACTCGAAAAGTGCACAATCAATCCTGTCTCCCTAGTCTCCAGCCACACTCTGAGCTCACCCGGCTTGTGACCAAGCGTTTCTGTCTCTGGCACACAGCCCTGTTTGGAGTTGCCAAACCCAGCAGATTCCTGCCTCCAGAGAAGGAAGGTGGGTTTCTTTGCCACTTGTGGGGTCCCTGCTCAAAAAGCAGTGGCCCAGGTGTGCTATGGGTCACAGTTTAAGGTAACCCTGAGCTGAGAGCTCACTCCTCAGCTCCATCTCTGTAGCCAGCTTCCCTGCTCTGATACCTGCAAGCTCTGCTATACTCATACACCCCACATCCTTCTGTGACCCCGCAGTACCTGAGACCACATTGTCCCCCTGAGGGCTCCACAAACGCTTGGCCTCTGGAGCAATGTCCCTCAGTGGAGCAGACTTTTAAAAGTTCAAATTTTGTGCTCTGTTGCTCTGTCGCTTGCCAGGAGCTGGCCCCTCCTCCTGTAGTCTATCTTCCCTACACTTCAGATTCACTGCTCTGCACGTCCTACCTTTCAGATTTTCTGTTCCTAGAACTGCTGTGCTTCTCTTCGATCTTCTCTTCGATCTTGTTGTGTTTGTAGGTGTTAGTACTGGTTTGATAACTCTCTAACTGAACTCCTGCGACCTGTTGTCATCTCAGTCTGCTACTCCTCTGCCATCTTGACTCCTCTATTTTTATTTTTTTAAAAGTAGGCTCCATGCACAGTGCAGAGCCCAGTATGGGCCTTGAACTCACGACCATGCCATCAAGATGTGAGCCAAGATCAAGCATTGGATGCTTAATAGACTGAGACACTCAGGCACCCTGACTGTATTCCTTCTGCTGTGCCTTTTATTCCTCTGACTTCCATAACTAGAAGCCTGTATACCCCACTCCCCTTCATCCATTTTGCCTGACTCCAACTCCTTCCCCTCTGGAAACCATCAGTTTTTTCTCTGTATTTATAGGTCTGATTGTGCTTTTTGTTTATTCATTTTTTGATTCCACTTATGAATGGAATCATGGTATTTGTCTTTGACTTATTTTACTTAGCATAGTACTTTCTAGGTCCATCCATGCTGTCCCAAATGGCACAATATCATCCTTTTTTGTGGCTGTGTGATATTCCATTGTGTATATATATGACATCATTCTTATATGTTCACCTATTGATAGATACTTAGATTGCTTCTATATCTTGGCTATTGTAAATAATGCTGCAATAAACATAAGGGTGCATATATGTTTTTGGATTACTGTTCTCATTTTCCTTGGGTAAATACCCAGTAGTGGAATTATGGGATCATATGGCAGTTGCATTTTTAATTTTTAAGTTTAAAATAAATTTAATTAACATATAGTGTATTAATTTCTGAGGTAGAGTTTAGTGATACATCAGTTGCATATAATACACAGTGCTCATTATATCAAGTGCCCTCCTTAATGCTCTATACCAAGTTACCCCCTCCCCCCCCCCCTCCAGCAACCCTCAGTTTGCTTCCCATAGTTAAGAAGCTCTTATGGTTTGTTGCCATTTCTGTTTTCATCTTATTTTCTTTTTTCTTCCTTTCTTCTATGTTCATCTGTTTCATTTCTTAAATTCCACATATGAGTGAAATTGTGTGACACTTATCTTTCTCTGACTGACATATTTTACTTAGCATAATATCCTCTAATTCCATGCACATTATTGCAAATGGCAAGATTTCATTCTTTCTGATGGCTGAGTAATATCTGTCTTCTTTATCCATTCATCTATGGATGGACATCTGAGCTCCTTTCATAGTTTGGCTATTGTGGACACTGCTGCTATAAACATTGGGGTGCATATGCCCCTTCAAATCACTATGTTTGTATCCTTTGGATAAATACTTAGAAGTGCAATTTCTGGGTTGTAGGGTAGCTCTATTAACTTTCTAAGGAAACTCCATACTGTTTTCCAGTTTGCATTCCCACCAGCAGTGTAAGAGGGTTCCCATTTCTCCACATTCTCACCAACACCTCTTGTTTCCTGAGTTGTTAGTTTTAGTCATTCTGACTGGTGTGAATTAGTATCTCATTGTCGTTTTGATTTGTATTTCCTTGATTCCAAATGATGTGGAGCAAATTTTCATGTGTCAGTTGGCCATTTGTATGTCTTCTTTGGAGAAATGTCTGTTCATGTCTTTTGCCCATTTCTTGACTGGATTTTTTGTGGGGTTTTTTGGGTGTTGAGTTTCGTAAGTTCTTTATAGATTTTGGATACTAGCCCTCCATCTGATAAGACTTTTGCAAATATCTTCCCCCATTCCTTTTTTTAAAAAAGATTTTATTTATTTATTTGAGAGAGACAGAGATAGCTAGAGAGAGAGCACAAGCAGGGAGGAAAGGGAGAAGCAGACTCCCTGCTGAGCAGCGAGCCCAATGCAGGGCTTGATCCCAGGACCCTGGGATCATGACCCAAGCCAAAGGCAGATGCTTATCCAACTAAGCCACCCAGGCACCCCTATCTTCTCCCATTCCATAGGTTGCCTTTTAGTTTTGTTCACTGTTTCCTTCACTGTGCAAAAGCTTATCTTGATGAAGTCCCAACAGTTCACTGTTGCTTTTATTTCTCTTTCCTTTGGAAATGTGTCTAGCAAAAAGTTGTTGTGGCTGAAGTCAAAGAGGTTGCTGCCTGCGTTCTTCTCTAGGATTCTGTTGGATTCCTCTATACTGTTTTCCACAGTGGCTGTACCAATTTGCATTCCCACAGATAGTGCACAAGGATTCCTCTTTCTCCACATCCTCTCTACACTTGTTATTTCTTGTCTTTTTGACAGTAGTCATTCTGACAGGTGTGAGGTGATATCTCACTGTGGTTTTGATTTGCATTTCCCTGATGATGAGTGATGTTGAGCATCTTTTCATAGGTCTGTTTTAAGTTCTTTATATATTTGAATATTAACCCTTTATCAGATATATCATTTGTAAATATCTTCTCCCATTCAGTAGGTCATCTTTTTGTTTTGTTGATGGTTTCCTTTCCTGTTCAAAAGCATTTTATTTTGGTATAGTCCCAACAGTTAAATCTTGCTTTGGTTTTGCCTCTGTTAGGAGAAATATCTAGAAAAATGTTGCTAAGGCTGATGTCAAAGAAATTATGCCTGTGTTCTTTTCTAGGAACAGTATTTCTTTGTATTAGCAATAAACAAGTAGAAAAAATGTAATTAAAAAAAGATACATAATATTAGTCACTAAGCCAAAATGTAAACCTTACTAAATGTTAGGTTTTGTAGTTAGGGTAACTACAAATGTTTTGTAGTTAAGGTAACTACAAAAATACCAAACAAAACAGACTATGTAGTAAAATACTTTTAATATATAAACATATAGCTAAAAAGGAAAATAAAAATTAAAATAATATGACAATATTAACATCAAACATCTTTTATATTAATAAATATACATGGTCTTAACTTATTTGTTTAAAGAAAAACACGTTTTCCTTTGGATCACTGAGTAAAACCCAAATGGTGTATTCAAGAAAGTCAATTAAGGGGTGGCTGGGTGGCTCAGTTGGTTGGGCATCAGACTCCTGATTTTGGCTAGGGTTATTGCCTTGGGTGGGGTCTTGGGGATCCAGCCCTGCAATGGGCTCTGCGCTCAGGGTGTAGACTGCTTGTCTTCTCCCTCAGCTCCTCCCCATCTCGTGTATGCATGTGTTCTCGCTCTCTCTCTCTCTCTCAAATAAATAAAGGAAATCAATTAAAACAAATTGATTCAGAAAGGTTAATTATACAAGAAAGGACAAAGGTATACCAGTCAAACGCAAATAAAGAAAATGTGGGTTGCAATCTCAATTATCAGACAAGTCGGGAACTCAAAACCAAAGGCATTAAGAGTGTCAAGGTTATGAAAAACAAGGATAGATTGAGGAAGTGTCACAGATTGAAGGAGATATAATGACTAAAGGCAATATGGGATTCTGGGTTGGGGTCTGGAACAGAAGAGGAATATTAGTGGAAAAATCAGTGAAATCTGAATAAAGTCTGATGTTCAGTTAATAGCAATGTACCAATACTTAGTTTTGACAAATGTCATACAAGATAGTAACATGAGGGGCAACTATGTGAATATATGGAAACTTTGCACTATCTTTTCAACTGTTCTGTAAATCTAAAATTATTCCAAAATAGAAAGTTTGCTATAAAAAAGCATTAATTGAGGCAAAAAGGCCACAAATTACAAGGAGCATATAAAGTTATGATTATTTTTGTACCAAATAACATAGCAGCTTTCATAAAACTAAGATATTAAGGGATACAGGAAAAATAGGTAATAGATTGAAACTCTAAAACCAGGAAAAATTTAACTTACCTTTCTCATTCCAGGACAGATCAAATCAACAACAACAACAAACAAAAAACCCTGAAGAATATAAAAAAACTAAATAACAAAATCAATATTAGGCCAAGAAGAAAATCTCAACAAATTCCAAAAATTAGAACTAATACAGTGTTCACTGATCACACTAAATAAAACGAAGTCAATGTAAAATGGATCTTCCATCTGAATATGTAAAATCTCTCTGTCAAACAACTCTTGGGTCAGAAGGGACACTCAAATCAAAACTCCTGAATTTCTAGACAATGATAATGAAAATACTACATATCAGAATCCATGGATACAAATAAAGCAAAGTTCATAGCCTTAAAATACTTGTATTAAAAACAAGGGAGAAATTAAATGACTAAGCATCCAACTCAAAAATTTAGAGAAAGAAGAAATAATAGAGTTAAGGAGAACAGAAGGAAAAAAATAACAGTGAAGTTCAAATAATGAAGTTAGAAAACAGATTAACAGTAGAACTGATAAATAGATGAGCTGATTCTGTTAAATAGAAGTATGTAGGCCATTAAACAGCATAATCAAGAAAAGGAGAAAGCCCCTGGGTAGCTCAGTCAGTTAAGTATCTGACTCTTGGTTTTGGCTCAGGTCATGATCTCAGGGTCATGAGTTGAGCCCTGCATTGGGCTCTGTTCTGGGCATGGAGCCTGCTTAAGATTCTCTCTCTCCCTCTGCCCCTCCCTCTCCTCTAAAAAGAAAGAAAGAGAAAAAAAGGAGAAAGCACAAATACACAAATTAGGAAAATGAAAATTTGGACATAACCATAATAAGAGGATATTTTAAACATAAAATATTTCTTTTATGTTTATGTCCAACTCTATGCAAATTGTTTACATACCTGGAAGACATGGAAAATATCCTAGAGAAATATAATTTACTTTAATTTGACTCTAAAAGAGAAAAACCCATTTGGCCAACTTCCATGGAAGAAATAGAGAAAGGGTTAAATAGATACTTTTTCCCAAAGGTACCAGACTATGATGCTTTCACAGGGGAAGTCTACTAACACTATAAAGCAGATAATTTGAATGCTATTTTTATTTTCCTGAGTCTAGATGAAGGAGGAACACTTTCAAATTCTTTTTGTAAATTGAGTATAATATTGATACCAAGACCTGACAAAGATTCTACAAAAAAAATAAAGAAAATGATATAGACCAATATTCACTTATGAATAGCAATGTAAAATTCTTTTTTCAGAAATGCAAAATTCCAAATGAAATATTAATGAACAGAATCCATGACTGTGTGGGGTTTATCCCAAGAAAGCAAGAATCATTCAATCTTACAAAATCCATTAATATAATCTAACATATTATTAAATCTAAGGAGAAAAATCATATCATTTTCAGAGATGCTAAAGAATCATTTGGCAAAATTCAATACCCATTCTTTATAAAAAACATTCAATAAGAGGAATATAGGGTTTCTTCCTTGATATGATTTAATTATGTGTATGTTTGTGTGTATATCTCCCCAAATCCAGCAGTCCAGCATTTCACTTAACCAGGCAACACTAGTAGCATTTATATGCTAAAATCTGAAACTAGGCCAGGATGTCTACTTTCTCCACTATAATTTAACTTTGTATGTACACCTCCAATTGTATTGGAGGTAGCAAGCATTATAATTAAAAAACAAGAAGAAATTAGAAGTATAAAATTGGAACCGAGGAGATAAAACTATCATTATTTATAGATAACATTATATAGTCAAAAAACCCAAGCAGATCAATAGAAAAACTACTATAAACAAGATAAGGTAGCAGGATATAAAATTAATATATAGAAATCATCTAGTTAGAAGATATATAGAAGAGCATCTGGCTGGCTCAATTGGTAGAGCATGCCACTTGTGCTCTCGGGGTTGTGAGTTTGAGCCCCATGTTGGGTGTAGAATTAAATAAAATCTTAAAAAAAAGATACATGGAGGAGAAGGTTCCATTTATAATAGCAACAGAAAAGGTGAAATACTGTCTTAGTCCATTGTTGGTGCTATAACAGAATACCATAGACTGGGTGGCCTATAAACAACAGAAATTTATTTCTCACAGTTCTAGAGGCTGAAAAGACCAAGATCAAGGCAGACAGATTCCATCTCTGTTGAGGGCTGCTCTTTGGTTCATAAATAGCCATCTTCTAGTTGGGCTCGCTGGGGCACTAATTCCACTCATGACAGCTCCCACCTCATGACTTAATCACTTTCCAAAAGCCCTACCTCCAAATACCATCACACTGGGGGTTAGGTTTCAACACCTGAATTTTGGAGGCACACAAATGTTTAGTCTATCGCAAATACCTAGAAATAAACTTAATAAGAAATGTCCACAACTTTTATGAGAAAACATTTATAATGCTCTGAAGGAACAAATGGAAAGGCATCCATGTTATTAAATATGAAGATTCAGAATTATAAAGATGTCAAATTAATTTATAAATTTAGTATAAACTCATTTAAAATACCATTTTTCTCTTTTTCTGAAACTAGACAAGCTGAATTAAAGTTCAAATGAAGGGGCACCTGAGTGGCTCAGTCGGTTTAGCATCAGACTCTTGGTTTCAGCTCAGGTCATGATCTCAGGGTTGTGAGATTGAGTCCACTTCAGGCTCAGTGCTCAGCAGGAGTCTGCTTGAGATTCTCTCCCTCCCCCTCTGCCCCTCTCCTGGCTATTGCGTGCAAACACACATGCACATACTCTCTCTCCTTCTCTCTCTCTCAAATAATAAATAAATAAAATCTTTTTTTAAAAGTTCAAATGGAAAAATAACAAGCAAGCATAGCCAGGATATCTCCAAAAAGGAAGAGCAATGATGTGGGACTGTGGCCACAACTAATGCTCTGTAAAAAGACAAAATGAATATTTATGTACCAAAACTTAGAGTCTGTGGGTCATTTGGGAGGTTCTACAATATGGATCAGGCTCTGTTGATCTCAGCTGGGCTAGATCATGTGCCTGCACTAAGATGATGGCTTGGCTAGAGACTGGCTACTATAGGATGCCTTGACTGGGAGGACTAGGCTCATTTCTGTATGTCTTTCACATCCTTCCAAGGTTAGCTTGACTATGTCCTCGTAGCAGTGGCAAGGGTCCAAGAGAGGAAACAGAATATACAAAAGCTTTTTCAAATCTCTTCTTAATATCAAGTTTGCAACTAGCTTGTTGGTTAAAGCAAGTTATACGGGCACACTCAAAGTCAATATAGCAGGGGAGTATGAAACATAGACACATGAACAATTGGGGTCATTAATGCAATCTATCACTAACAACAACTCAAAATCCAGAATGCATTAAAAAATACATAAATTTGTTTACATAAAATAAAACAAAACTTGCCTGGAAAAAATCCATTAGCAAAGTCAAAAGGATAACAAACTGAGGAAAAACATATATCATATATAAAAATGATATAATTCACAAAAGTCTAATCTCTCTAATTATATAACAACATTCTAGAAATCAAGGAAAGGCCAATAATCCAAAAGAAGAATACAGGATATATATAGACAATTCAGAAAAAAATGATATAAAATTGACCCTTAAACATATGAAAAGATGCTCAGCCTTACTCATAATAAGGGATATATAAATTAAAACTACCATGAGATACAATTTCTTACCTATCACGTTGTAAAAAATCTAAGTCTTTAACATTACACTTTGTTGGTGCAGCTGTGGTAAAACAGATATACTCATACATGGGTGGTAAGTACAAAATGGTACACCTATGGAGGGAAATTTTGGCAACATCTACCAGTTACAAATATAATTATTGGAATTTATCCTACATAATTATCTGCACATGTATGAAATGTCTATTCATTATGGCACCCATTTGTAATACCAAAGGACTGAAAACATCCCAAGCATCCAGAATAGGGGACTGACATCATTAAAAAAAACCCATTATATATCCATATAATAGAACACTTTGAATGAGTACTCTATGCACTTCCATACAGTGACTTCCTATGTACAGGAAACTCTAATGCTCTGACATGGAAAGACCTCCAGGATGTATTATTAAGAGAAATAAGCAATGTGTATATACATGTATAAGCAAGG
This sequence comes from Mellivora capensis, assembly GCA_004024625.1. Classification (NCBI taxonomy): domain Eukaryota; kingdom Metazoa; phylum Chordata; class Mammalia; order Carnivora; family Mustelidae; genus Mellivora; species Mellivora capensis. Next base: position 9,580 of record PISX010018885.1, read on the forward strand.
GGGAGATTCAATAAGATACATTTATGTTTGTTTGTATCTGCATAAAGAAACACTGGAAGAATAAAAAAATAAACTAATAAAACCGGTAACTGTGAATCAAAACAGTATGGTACTGTCATAAAAAAACAAACAGACACATAGATTAGTGGAAAAGAATAGAGAGCCCAGAAATAAACTCATGATTACATGGTCAATTAATCTATGACAAAAGAGGTTTAAGGATATACAATGGGGAAAATACAGTCTCTTCAACAAATGGTGCTGGAAAAACTGGATGGCTATATGAAAAAGAATAAAACTGGAACACTTTCTTATACCATATACAAAATAAATTCAAAATAAAGACCTAAAATGTGAGGCCCAAAACCATAAAACTCCTAGAAGAAAACATAGGCAATAATTTCTTGGATGCCAGCGACAGAAATATTTTTCTAGATAAGGAAAACAAAAGTAAAAGTACACTATTGGGATTATGCCAAAATAAAAGGCTTTTGCATGGCAAAGGAAAGCATCAATAAAGTGAAAAGGCAACCTACTAAATGGTAGATGATATTAACAAATGGTAGATTTGATAAGGCTCGATATCCAAAATATAGAAAGAACTTAAACAACTCAACACCAAGAAAAAAAATACAATTAAAAAATGGACAGAGGGCCTGAATAGACATTTTCCAAAGAAGACATACAGGTGGCGAACAGACCTATGAAGAGATGCTCAACATCCATAATCATCAGGAAATGCAAATCAAAACCACAGTGATGGGACACTTGGGTGACTCAGTCTGTTAAGCATATGCCTTTGGCTCAGGTCATGATCCCAAGCTCCTGGGATCAAGTCCTGTATTGGGCTCCTTGTTTAGTGGGGAGCCTGCTTCTCCCTCTGCCTGCTGCTCCCCCTGCTTGTGCACTTTCTCTCTCTCTGAAAAATAAATAAAATCTTAAAAAAACTGCAGTGAGATATTACTTCACATATGTCTGAATGGCTGTTACCAAAAACACAAGAAATAACAAGTGTTGGAGAGGATGTGGACAGAGAGGAATCCTGGAAAACTATTGGTGGGAATGCAAATTGGTGCAAAACAGTATAGAGATTCCTCCAAAAATTAAAAATAGAATTATATGATCCATTAATTCCACTATGGGGTATTTACCCAAGAAAATGAAAACACTAATTTGAAAAGATACCTGCATCTCTATGTTTATTGTAACACTATTTATAATAGCCAAATATGGAAGCAACCCAAGCATCCATTAATAGATGGTTAAAGAAGATGTGGTCTATATCAAATAGTAGAGTGTGTGTATGTGTGTGTATAAAATCAAACTTCTTATCGAATAGATCACTGGCCTTTGAATTTAGGATGTTTCAATAATGTGATACTCTTCTGTAGAATCTGATTAACAGAACATTCTGAAAAGGGAGATTTACTGTAAGGTACCTACATACCTCAACCATGTATTTGTTAATTTTGTCTTTCCTTATTCTGGGGGAGTTGGCCTGTTCAGTTACTGGGTTGTCTATTTGATACATTAAAGAAACAATATACAAAAATCAAAATTAAGGAGGCATTCTCTACTTCCTTCCTTCCCTTTACTTCCTTTCTTCCTTCCAGTCATTGCTATCCCTTTTTTTGTACCATTCTTATTTCATACTGTTCCTTGTTGAACTTAAAAAAAAGCAATTCTTAAGGTGGAAAGAAGCTTGAAATCAGTATCTGTGTACCAAAATGACTGTACAAAGATACAAGATAGAGATCAGTATGTATGTTTTGTTTTTTAAAAAGCATGTTAAAATATTGGGTTTCTTTGAACCTCTTGTCATTCATAGAGTCTGTCTTGATTGTTGAAAGTAAACTTAAGTATAAGAAAAAAATATTAAGGGGCACCTGGGTGGCTCAGTGGGTTAAGCCTCTGCCTTTGGCTCAGGTCGTGATCTCAGGGTCTTGAGATTGAGCCCCGCATCAGGCTCTCTGCTCAGCGGGGAGCCTGCTTCCCCCTCTCTTTCTGCCGGCCTCTCTGCCTTCTTGTGATCTCTCTCTCTGTTAAATAAATAAATAAAATCTTAAAAAAGAGAAAAAAGAAAAAATATTAAATATAAAATATTCTGTATCTAATGGAATACTATGCAGCCATAAAAAAGAATGAGATCTTGCCATTTGCAACAGCATGGATGGACACAGAGAGTATAATGTTGAGTGAAATAAGTCAGAGAAAGACAATACCATATGATTTCATTCACATGTGGAATTTAAGAAACAAAACAAATGAGCAAAGGAAAAAGGAGACCAAACAAAACAGAACAAAACCAAACCATACCAGACTCTTAAATACAGAGAACGAATTGGAGGTTGCCAGAGGGGAGGTGGCTGGGGGGAAGGGTGAAATAGGTAAAGGGGATTAGGAGCACACTTATCTTGATGAGCACTGAGTAATGTATAGAATTATTGAATCATTATACTTGAAACTAATATAACACTGCATGTTAATTATATTTCAATAAGAAATTTTAAAAATGTGGTAACTGCTGGGGGTATGTATTGTGGCAATTGGGTGAAATGGACAAGAGTGACACTTTTCAAAGTATAATTTTTATTTGGTTTTGATATTCAAAATGTATGTGTATTATCTATTCAAAAATAAATAAATATAAAATATTCACAATTGTAACAAAAACTACAAAGCAACTAGGAATTAAATTAGTAAAAACACACAATTCCAAAGAGAAAACTTGAAACTCTTAATAAAGGACACAGAAGGTGAATTCAACAAATGAGGAGATATTCAATGTTCTTGGATAAGATATTATTTTGATGATGTCAGTTCTCTCAAATTAATCTATAAATTTAGTGTGATCCCATTAAAAATTCCACTTGGATTTCTGAAGAGCCTGATAAATTCTTTTTTTAAATTTATGTGGAGATATAGCTGAGACAATACTAAAAGAAGACTAAAGTGGAGGTATTGCCCTATCAAATGTTATATTACAAAATGTCAAAAGCAAGGCAGTATTAGTGCAAGAACTGAGACAGACTTGTGCGTATGTGTCTCATGTGACAAAGGTGGCCCAGGAAATCAATGAAAAAGTAAGGATTGTTTGGTGTTTGATGGTGGGAAATGTGGCTCACTGTGTATAGAAAAAATAAAATTGCATCAGTACATATGAGAGTGGATTCTACACGAATTAAAACCTAAAGGTGAAAGATAAAACTATAAAGTTAATAGAAAAAAATAGGAGAATAGCTTTTGATCTGAGAGGAGGGAATTAGTTTTTTTTTCAAAGATTTTATTTATTTATTTGACAGAGAGAGATCACAAGTAGACAGAGAGGCAGACAGAGAGAGAGAGAGGGAAGCAGGCTCCCTGCTGAGCAGAGAGCCCAATGCGGGACTCGATCTCAGGACCCTGAGATCATGACCTGAGCCGAAGGCAGCGGCCTAACCCACTGAGCCACCCAGGTGCCCGGGAACTAGTTTTTAAATGAAACCCCCAAACCAGAAACCATAGAGTAAAAATTTGATGGATTGGATTGCATTAAAAACAACAATTTCTATTCAAATTCAACAATTTCTGTTCTATTATTCTAAATTTTATTTATTTATTTATCTAAATTTTATTTATCTAACATTGATACTAAAATTCAATAATATCTATTGTATTATTAAGGCTAACTTAAAAAAAGTTAAAATAGGGAGAGAATATTTGCAATGTTTGAAATTGACACAGAACTAGTAGTTAGGCTCTATAAGGAACTCTAGCAAATCAACAGGAGAGATAGGAAACTCACTGGAAAAAATAGGCCAACTATATAAGCAGGCACTTTACAAAAGAGGCATTTAACACACATATGAAGTGATGCTGAAAAATTCATTAGTAATCAGAGAAATGTAAACTAAATCAAAGTAATACTTTATACTTTTTGGACTGGCAAAAAGTAGAAACCTGGAAAAAGTCAAGCGTTAGTGAGCACATAGGGACACAGGAATCCTTGTACACTGAAGGTAAAACTGTGGAATGGTGTAGTTCTCCCAGAGAACCACCTAGCAGTATTCGTGTTCTTAGTCAAACTAAGTATATGCACACTTTATGATGCAATCATAAGTTCTGAGTGTATGTTCCAAAGAAATTCTCATACAGGCCAATAGGGGGACATGCACAGGAATGTTCATCAAAGTTTTATTTGTGGTATCAGCAAGCTGGAAGCAATCTTGCTGTCTATATTTGGGGGAATATTCAGGGAAAATGTGAAGGCAGGCTGTGGTTAGCATGAGGAGGTAGAAGCAATGGATTGGATGTATACACAGCCATATGGATAGACTTTAAAACCCAAGGCTGAATGAAAAAAGTAAGAAATGAGATATCAATGCAATGAGATATCAATGAGATAAAAATGCACACATAAAACATCCTCCATAGTGGGACAACCTGATAGTATGTGCCTCCTGAGGTGATAAAATATGAAGTAAATGATTATTGGTGAAAGCACTTAATCTGAATTGAATCATGTGGAAAGAGCAGATTAATCTAGATGTGGGACATTCTATAAGAAATTGCCTGGACAGGGACGCCTGGGTGGCTCAGTTGGTTAAGTGGCTGCCTTCAGCTCAGGTCATGATCCCAGCGTCCTGGGATCGAGTCCCACATCGGGCTCCTTGCTCCGCAGGGAGCCTGCTTCTCCCTCTGTGTATGCCTGTGCTCGCTCTCTCGCTCTCTCTGACAAATAAATAAATAAAATCTTAAAAAAAAAAGAAATTGCCTGGACTTTTCAAAATCATCAATATAAAAGAAAACACACACAAATATAGTAGTATTCCAGATTAAAAGACGTTAAAGCAAAACAACAACCAAATGTAATGCATAAAACCTGATTAGATCCTGAGATCAAAAAATGATCAGCTCTAACAACATTTTGGGCACAATTTGAAAATCTGAATATAGGGTATTTTTAATGATATTACTGAATTATTGTTAAATTTTCTTACATATGATAATGGCATTGTAGTGGTGTAGGAGAATGTTCTTATTCTTGTAGATGTATGCGGAATTATTTAGGGATAAAGTGTTGCATTGCCTGCAATTTTCATATAGCTCATCAAAAAAGAAAAGGTATGCATATACACATAAGTAGAAGTAGAGCAAGTCTGGAAAAATATTAAGGGTATATGGACTTTCATTGTACTATTTTTCAAATGTTCTGAATTTTGAAAAAGTGAAAAATAAAAATTTTGAGGAAATACATGCACCCCAAACAATACATATTTTGCAAGAACACATATAAACAAAAAATCTGCATAAAATACCACAGAATGGATAACTATGTGGGAAATAAGAGTTTGAAGTAGAGATTAAGGTGAATTTAAAATTACAAAAACCTCTCTGTAAAGTAATTCATATTCATTTTGACTATGGAAAACACAGAAAAGCACAATGAAGACAACAAAATTCACTGATAATCTCATTTTCTCTGTCAGTAGATCTCAAAGTATGGTACCTGGACTAGTAGCAGCCCCAGATGATTCTTCTTCCTCTCTCTCCCCCTTCTTCTCCATCATCATCATCATCATCATCACCACCACCACCATCATCACCATCATCATCATCGTTTGGAAACTTACTAGAAATTCAAATTTCTGGGCCCTACCAGACTTACTGAAACACAACTCTGGGCATAGGGCCCAGCAATCAGTGTTCTGACAAGCCCTCCCACTGACACTGATGCTGGCCAAAGCTTGAGAACCACTGATCTAGATTTAACCATCACTAAATTTGTTATAGATCCTTGTATTCTTTCTAAAAAAGGTATGAAATATTTCAGGCATACAAATAAGTATAGAGAATAATATAGCACACACCCATGTACCTACTACCCAGATAAAATATTAGACAAACAGTTGAAGTCCCCTGTGTATCTCTCTCTTTCTGTTCCTTTGTTTTCTTCCCCATAACTAATCACCATTCTGCATTTTCTATTTAATTCTTTTAAAAATATTGTTTGTATATTATATAATCTATAAAGAATTTAGTGCATTGTTTTCTAGATTTAAAAAGTCTATATAGGGGTACCTGCCTAGTTAAGTCAGTAGAGCACCCAACTCTTGATCTTGGGGTCATATGGGTTCAAGCCCCACAGTAGGTGTACAGATTACTTAAAATTTTTAAAAAATCTACATAAATGTCTCATATTTCATATATCCTTCTATAATTTATATTTTATCTCAGCACTGTTTTTTTGAAATTTATCTGGGTTGATATATGCAACTCAATTTCATTTTTTCTGCTGCTGTACAGAATTCTATTGTATAGCTGTACTGCTATTTATTCATTCTCCTGTTGGTGAACTTTTAGATTGTTCAGATTTTTTTCTGTATCATAAACAGTTATGCATTGAATATTCTTGCTCATGCCTCCTTGTGCATATGTGTAAGAGTTTCTCTAGGACTTAAAGTCTAGAGGTTAAATATATTTTTACCAATAGAATTGCTGGGTCCCAGGGCCCACCTTCAACTATTCTGGATAATTTCCTAATTGTTTTCCAAAGTAGTAACACCGATTTCCTTCTTATCAAGGATTTCATTGCATTTTTTTCCTTATAGTTTGCACATTTGGGACTTCATTGAGAAAGTCTTTGCCCAGTTATAGGTGACAAAGATAATTCTGTACCATCTTATATGGAAATAAGTAGGGATCCAGTTTTTTCTCTCCTTATGGTGAGCCAAATTTCCCAGTGCTATTTATGAAATTGTCCATTTCCCATTGATTTGTGGTGCAGGCCTACAAACTCACACATTTCACATATATTTGCTGAAGCCTGATTTGAACCAGTCTTGTGCTGGGTCCTGTTGAGGTCTTTAAGATATATGGCCGCTAGTCTCAGGAGGTGAGGCTGCATCTCCATTTATGTGGAGATGCATCCAAATAAATGATTACAGCATTAAGAGATAAATGCAGAAAGGTGTTCTGAGTTTCTAACTCAGCTGGGAAAGTTCATATAAGTGACGAGAGTTAGGTCTTAAAGAAACAGGAAGAATTTGCTAATGCAGGGGTGAGGCAGAAGGTGGTTAGGGCTCGTATGGAGTCCCCAGTTTTGTGTATCTCCAGGGTGAGAGGTTTGACGCCTTTCATCAATGTAGGGGCAGTGAGTAGTGCATATGCAAGGGGTAGGAGTGGGCAGAGGGAGTAATTTTCTGCTTGGATATTCTGGAAGTGGAGGAACATACCCTAGGGGTAGTGGGCCTGGGCCCTACCCCAAAGTTTAAGTTCGAGGAAGAGAAGGGGCTGGGATTAAATTACCAGAAAGGAGACATTTCGGACTAATATTTGCTGTTCTTAAGGGGAGACATCATTCTTCAGCCACGTTAGGAGCTCCTCAAGATGGTTTCTAAAGAAATCCTTGTTTGTTCCCACTTCAGAGGTATATATTCATTCCCTTTTTCATTTGCCACCCTGGGGCCAAAGCGTAAGAGAAAGGAGGAGGAGAGGAGGACAAGGAGGACAAATGGGTGGGAGAGACGTTTAGTTGTTCAGCTCCTGGGTCTGACCATGGATTTGAACTTTCGCATAAAGAGCTGAAAGTGCCTGCCTCAGGGTTTGTCTGGTGCCTTACAAACCAGGAAGGTTGTTGGGAACAGCTAACCAAGTCACTTTTTAGGTGGGGAGCACTCGGCAAGACATGTGACCCAGGCGGCCATTTTCCCACTCCCTGCCCGTCGCCATCTTCCTTTGTAGACAAAGGGACTGAACCCCGCTCTTCTCTGATGCGGTGATGGTGACTGCTTGGTCACTATGCTCCGGAAACACGCATATTTGAGCCCACGCAGAGGCCCACAGACAAGATCTTGGCTTACGAGTAGATTACACGTCCGCACTAGTCGACCCGCCGCTCCCACCCCATCCCCTCTCGGTTTCTTCCTCACCTCACAGGGCAGCAGGGAGGCGGGACCAGCACGCCTGCGGAGTAGGGGTTGCGGGCGCGAGCCGTCAATCCGAAGCCCCGCCCCTTGGGAGGGGGAAGCTAGGCGGGCAAAACAGCGCCGCAAGGCTGGGATCCGGAAGTCGGAGCCTAGCGGCGCGAGCGCAGCCTGCAGACCAACCCTATCCTTTTGCCATTCTCTCCTGTCTGATCCCCGCCGGAAGTGGAGGTAAGAGACGACTCTCCTCTTTTCTTGTTGTGAGCGCTCTCTCAGCCAGCTGCGCGGTGAGAATCGTGTATTTAAGGTGGAAGGTAGAAGTGTCTTCCAGCCTGGAATGGACAGATAGAGAACCGGCTCTCATCCATGGTAGGTAGAAGGGCCCAGATGAGGAACAGGGATTGCTCCGCAAATGGGCATGTGCCTAAATGCACTCTCGCTGGGTAAAGGAGCACGGCCCCACCCCATCCAGGCAGGTGTACATCCCTGGTTACAAAATGTAGAAAGTCACAGACCCCACTTGTGTGGAGAAGCATCGAGTGCCCTCTTGCCTTCAGGATAGCAAGGCTCCATTCTGCAATCTTCCAGTGTAGACAGGCGTCTCCGTGTGGCGACTTAGATCCCACGGTTATAGAGACATACCGCCCTCCCCCACCCCGGCTGAGCGGCGTGGACCTTTACTGGCGCGGAGGCACACAGATCCACCTCAACGCCCCTTCCCTTTGCACAGAGGCTTTGATGTATTACCTCCTCCGCAGACATACACTCCAGCCTATCCCGGCCGGACCCCAGTACAGAGGAGCTTAGAAACGTTTAGTATACAGAGACGGAAGAGATGGAGACTTCCCTGCCTCGCACCTCTGTAATTGTGGAAGCCCCGCCCCCGCTACTGCAGATGTTAGATCACCCCTCTTCTAAGTGGTTGGCACGTGCCTCAGCCCATACAGAACCACGCAGATTTTCCTCCTCTTGCCTAGGGTGAGTCCCCATTGTGGAAAATCAGACCTGACTCCTCATCCCACCCCATAAGGAGGCGCTGGTTTACCGAATTTGTAAAGGCCCGGCCCCAAAAATGCCCTGCAGCAAAGAGAAACAATCCTTAACCCCCGAGTGTTGTCAGATCTGCCCCTTGTGGCCCCCCCCCCCGCGGTGGAGAGGCTCAGATTTGTTATCCTTTTGAGGTAAACAAAGATCATCCCTCCCTTCCTCCTTCCCCAAAGATTTGGAATCACCAAATGTAGCAAATGAGAGACAGCCCCCCCCCCACCAAGGGAGCAGAGAGGTGCAGCCCCCCCGCAGTGTTGAGAGGCAGTGACATCACTGATCACTGTACATGTTTTGTGTGTGTGAGCTCCCTCCTTACCCAAGGTAGAGGAGCTCAAATCTCTTTTTCTCCATCCAGGGTAACCGCCCCCCTCTCTGCAAAGTGTAAGGGCTGATCCACTGAATTTATAGCTGTGTTCCTTCCATGCAGAAAACCGGAGGTCCTGTTCCTATCAGTGTTAGCACACTGCTTACTTCAACCCATATAAAAGATAAACAGATTGTTCCCCATCCCACCCCTATGGAAGGGTCCAGAATAGTCCACAGCAGGCAAGGTGCAGACCCCATTCATGAAAAACTGCATATCTCCCTCTCCCCGTTTTGTTAGTGTGTCAACTAATGTCACCTTGTAGTGGAGACAGGCATATCATCTTTCCTTCACCCCAGCCCTCCCAAGGATAAAGAGACCCAGGACTCCTCCCCACCAACTTAGAAATGTACAGACCTGCACTTTTCTCCTATGTGGCAGAGATGCACATAGCCACTGTGCTGGTTTTCCTAGTTCCTCTACACCCCAGAATAGAGCAGCAGAAGGCATCTCCTTACCCCCACTCACCAAGGAACAGACCCCAACCACACATGCAGGCATACACTATCCCCTCCCACCGGCCAAGATTTTGCACTGACTCCTAGCTTTAGTTTAATAAACACAGATTAAAAGCGTTGTTCTGTGGTCCCTTTTCCTTAAGGTAGACTCCTGGTATCCATCTGTCTTTCCCCCTACTTCCAGGGTAGATCGGATATAGAGCCCTCTACTTGGGAAAGGAGGTACTATTAATATGTAGAAACAAGCCATCCTTGTACACCCCATTCCCTTAGCACGGAGAGGGTTAGTACTAACGTATATAACACTACAGGGTGGAGCATTGAGGACCAAGGATTTCATTTGATAAATTGAGGCACTGTCTTCACCCAGGAAGAGAGGTTTAGACTTAGCTTCCCTTTGGATAGTGTGATGCTGCTTTCCCTGTGTAGATAGCTACACCAGGCCCCAACTGCATTACAGCCTCTTCTCCTAATTTCTCCAATTGTTAGGGCTTCCTTATCAAGTTCTTTTCACATTTCATTTTGCCTGTAGGGGGCTTGGAAGGGGACTTGTGGCATTGTGGTCCCCCCACCTGTCTTCACATTGGTTCTTCCATTCTGACAGGAAGAAGGCCTGCAGATTTGAACCTACCTGCTTTCAAGCCAGTCATCATGATGAAACATAGACACAGTGAGTTTCTTTTATCACCCCCTCCCAATGCTAAGCTTTAATGACTATTTGTGGTATTTCGTGGCAACTTTTTAAAAATTATTCTTTAAATTTCTTTAAAATTTTTTTTAAAGATTTTATTTATTTATTTGACAGAGAGATAGAGAGCACAAGTAGGCAGAGTGGCAGGCAGAGGGAGAGGGAGAAGCAGGCTCCCCGTCCATCAGGGAGCCAGATGTGGGACTCGATCCCAGGATCCTGGGATCATGACCTGAGGCGAAGGCAGCCGCTTAACCAACTGAGCCACCCAGGCGCCCCTCTTTAAAAAAATTTAATTCCAGTATAGTTAACATACAATGTTATATTAGTTCTAGGTGTACAGTATAGTGATTCAGCGCTTCCATACAACACCCAGTGCTCACTACAAGTGTACTCTTTAATCCCCATCACCTATTTCCCCCATTTCCCTCTCCTCTCCTCTGGTAAGCATCAGTTTGTTCTCTGTAGTTAAGAGTCTGTTTCTTGGCTTGTCTCTCTCTCTCTCTTTTTTTTTTAACCTTACTCATTTGTTTTGTTTCTTAAAATTCCACATTTGAGTGAAAGCATATGGTATTTGTCTTTCTCCGACTTATTTTGGCTTAGCATTATATTCTTACACACTTATTTGGCTTAGCATTATACTCTCTTACTCTATCCATATCGTTGCAAATGGCAAGATTTCATTCTTTTTTATGGCCGAGTAATCGTCTGTTGGATATATACAATGCATCTTTATCCATCCATCAGTTGAGGGGAGGTGCCTCATGGTGCAGCTAGCTACTTGAGCTTGGGCTCTTTCCATAATTTAGTAATTATAGATAATGTTGCTATAAACATTAGGGTTCATGTACCCCTTTGAATTAGTGTTTTTGTATTTTCTTTGTAAATACCCAGTAGTGTGATCACAGGACCATAGGTTCTGTTTTTAAAAAATTGCTCAGTATGGCATGGGGGGATGGGGCAAAATGGGTGAAGGGGAGTGAGAGATACAGGCTTTCAGTTATGGAATGAATAAGTCTTGGGATTAAAAGCTACAGTATAGGGAATAGAGTCAGTGGTATTGTAGCACTGTATGGTGACAGATGGTGGCTATACTTGGGGTGAGCAGAGCATAATGCATAGACTTAGATTTATCTTGTGGAATCACTATGTTGTATGCCTGAAACTAGTATAACATTGTGTGTCAACTATACTAAAATAATAATTTTAAAAAACTCAAAAAATTGCTCAGTATGTACCAGATCATTTACTCTGTCTTCTATGTATGGTATCATTGTTGTCTTCCCATCTTCTTTGGGGGTGGTGTTCCCCCATATCCCCCATTCCCATTTTACGGTTGAGGAGACTGAGACTCAGCACAGTTAACTGACTTGATCTGAGGTGAATAGCAGTAAATACCAGTGGGGACAAATTGCTGTTCTTTTTGCCTTCGAGATGCTTTTCTTCCCTTCTACCTCATTCTTCAACTGGATAACTCTTGCTAATTTTTCAGATTTCAACTTACACATCACTTCCTCTAGGAATCTTTCCCATTAAGCTTCTCTCTTGGTTTCCAGGGTCTGTGCCCCTAAGAACTGGGGCTGTTGACACTGTATAAATGGGTCTGTCTCCTCCACTGCACTGTTAACTTCTCACTCATACCTGGTTTATCTTTTTGTCTCAAGGGCCCAGCATAACTGATCATAGCTATTTGGTACTTACTGTGTGCCAGGCACTGGAATGTCTCTATGGTGCTCCTCCTCCCACTATGCTTAAAGCTTACAGAGAGAAGAAAAATGTGATACATGACTTTCCTGTGTAAGAGGGAAGGCAAGGGTATTAGGGAAGGTCTGGTTCTGTGCTTCCTGCCTTTATCTTGCTGTAATCCACATAGAAAATGACAACATAGACTAGACAGGACTTGTGCAACCCAGTGACCCCATACTCTGTGAATGGTGGCCCTGCCTGTGTGGGCTTGGTGAAAAAAAATTCAATACACTTATTTTATATAATCATAAAAAATTTTTGACAAGAATCAGACTTTGGTTAGGTGACTACCAAAAGCAAATAATCATTTTTTTCCAAGTAACACAAGAAATATGAACAAAATTAATTATATTTTATTTAAGATCAAATACCAGAGGATAATAAAATTACTGATAGTGATGAAAAAGATAGTAATTAGCTGGTTAAATGAAGTAGAGTAGAGTATATGCATACAAAAGAACATTGGCAGTTTATAAAGATTTTATTTATATATGAGAGAGAGAGAGAGAGAGAGAGAGAATGAGCAGGGGGAGCGGCAGGCCAAGGGAGAGGGAGAAGCAGACTCCCTGCTGAGCAGAGAGCCCGATGTGGGGCTCGATCCCAGGACCCTGGGATCATGACCTGAGCCGAAGGTAGACGCTTAACTGACTGAGCCATCCAGGCCCCCAACTATGAGAACCCTGGCAGTTTAAAATAAAGGAGGAAGTACTGTATGAGAAGATTATATAGAAAGACTATTATATGGAAGAACTACTTGATGGAAAGATCTCCAGGATTTGTTAAGTAAAAAAGCAAGCTGTCAACAGGAGGACATACTACATTATCTTTAATGGGAGAAACTGGGGGGAAATAAGATTACCTGTTTTTGCGTTTGCACTAATAGGTGGTTTCTTGTTGCAGTGAGGAGAGTGGTTAGGGACAAGTGTGGAAGACCTCTCAAAATACACCTTATTTTGGAACCATATGACCATTACCTGTTAAAGAACAATCATATACATCTACATGAGTGGGAAAAATCGTGAATATTAAAAAAAAACTTTACGTGTGCTCATAAAACACAGACTGTGATTGACAAATTGCAATTAAGTAATGATCAGACTAAGTGGAGTGACTGCAGTGGAAGGTGGGGGAGGTGCCTCATGGTGCAGCTGTCTGAGCTCTCAGCAATACCTTGGACCCAAATAGTAATGATAATGGTCAAATCTGGGGAGGTTATTGAGGAGCCCTGCAAGGAGTGTTTTTTCCTTACTAAGTGATGTAATTTTTTTTTATTGTGTCCCCGTATCTGACACAGGCCCTCAGTTTCCAGGGACATTAGGCAGATAGTAATTGTTGAGTAAAATGGCCAGTCCTGGTTCATTCCCAACCTCACATTCTTTTCATTGCAACATGAGTACTTTGGAAGAAAAGGAGACTCCATCGAGGTCTGTTGTCGTTACAGGGAAATTTGATCTGTGGATATTCATATGTTTGCTCTAATTTCTGCCATTTTTTGGTTTATTTCTTCTTAGTCTTTTATTTATTTACTTTTCAAGTTCAAAAAAAATTCCTCCACCAGTGATTATAAAGTTTTTTTTAAAAGATTTTGTTTATTGATTTGTCAGAGAGAGAGCACGTGGCAGGCAGAGGAGGAAGCTGGTTCCCCGTTGAGCAAGGAGTCCAAAATGCCCGACTCGATCCCAGAACCCTAGGATCATGACCCAAGCCAAAGGCAGTTGTTTAACTGACTGAGCCACCCAGGTTTCCCCCAGTGATTATAAAGTTATGTTGTAGTTGCATTCATGTTTATATCAGACATAATTAAACTTCAATTTCTCTTGTCACTTTACCAAAGTTAAGTAATAACTATTTTTATCCTGTCCTGCCAAAGTAAGATCATGCTTTCATGATTTTACTTCTCTCCAACCCCTGTTTCTTGATTCCAGGATTTTGTTGAAATAATTTGGTATTTTGGTTCTGAGCTATTTCCTTATGATATGCTTCCTGGTTTTAAAAAATCTTTTCTAAAAATGTATTAGAGTTCTTAGCTATATTAATAGCATTTTAAAGATCTAATGGTAAGTTTTAAAAAAATTTAATGGCAAGTTTTAATAGATTTCCTGCCCATCATTATTTGTTTCCTTTAGCGTTAGATCTTTATTCTGAGTTAATTTTTATTTTTGCTGGTATACTTCCTTAAGTACAATTGACTCTTGAACAACATGGGGGTTAGGGACCCCGAGCCCCTGTGCAGTTAAGAATCAACATAAAACTTTTGATTTCCCAAAAACTTCACTACTAATAGACTACTACTACTGAGTGGAAGCCTTACCAGTAACATGAATAGTCTATTAACACATATTTTGTTAGATGTACTGTCTACCGTATTCTTCCAATACAAGAAGCTAGAGGAAAGACAGTGTTATTAAGAAAATTGGAAGGAAGAGAAAACACATTTACAGTACTACATGTATTTATCAAAAAAAAAATCTGTGTATAAGTGAGTCTGTGGAGTTCAAACTCAAGTTGTTCAAGGGTCATCTCTAGTTTTACCAGAACACAGGTGCTAATCTTTGCATATCTGAAAATGCTTTTTAACTTTGTGTAAGAGTGATCTGTTGCTTAAGTATAGGAATTTAGCTTGGTATGTAGTTCCTTGTTTCAGAACTTTGTCATGGTACGGGGCGGATGGGTGGCGCACTTGGTTAAGCGTCCAGCTCTTGGATTCAGCTCAGGTCGTAATGTCAGGGTTGGGAGATTGAGTCCCTTGTCTGGCTTCATGCTCAGGGCGGAGTCTGCTTCAAATTCTTTCTCCTTCCTCTACCCCTCCCGCTCGTGCTCACTCTTTCTCTCTCTCTCAAATAAATAAAATCCTTTTAAAAAAGAACTTTGTAATGGTTATTCTGTCTTAAATGTTAAGAGTTGTATATTTGAGAAGGCTGTCTGCTTCTCTTGGCTTTTGTTGGACACTCCTATTTGGAAGTTTATAAGATATTCTTTTTATCCTTAGAGTTAAGAATTTTCATCAGGATATCCCTATGGTATGTCTTTTTTTGTTAGTCTTAGTGTTCCATGAGCCTTTCTATATTGAACGCTCAAGACTGTTTTCAATTGAAAGAACTTTCATCTGTTATTTTAAAAAATAATTGCTTCTCCATCTGTGCCTTTTTCTCTTTTAGGAACTCCTGTTATTTAGATATCAGCTTTCCTGGGCCCATTCTCCATTTTTAATTTTTACTCATAATTTCCATTTCTTTAGATTTTTGCTTTAAGCAAGCTCTTCTCTTGATCTTCCAGCTTATTAGTTTGGGTATTAATGGTGTCTGTGTTGTTTTTCACTACATCTGTTGAATTTTTATTCAGTATTAAGTTTTGAGAATTTTTTTTCTCACAACAGTTCCTGTGAGGTATCTTCTTGAATCTCCTTAAGTATTTGCAATAGTATTTAAATTGTGTTTTCTATATTACCTCTGCTTTGGTGTGAACCACCTTATGTGGTTGGGGAGTATGTTCTCTGGTAATTCCAAGCTGCTCCTATATTTGTTTGTATATATCCTGACCTTCCAGAACCTCCCCCTCTAGAAATTCCTTTAGCCCCCTTGCAGGTAGTAAGAATTAAGGCAGCCATTCTTCCCCGAGAGGCCAGCTGTAAAGGGGATGGCAGATGGGACTTCTCATGAAGAGGGTGAGGCCTCTTAAGTTCTTGGGCTTTGTTTAGATGTGATTGAAGAATATGAGCTCTCTCTTCCTTGTATCCAAGGGAGGCCACAGTTTGGCTAAGCAGGGCAAGTCCCTTTGGAGGTAATGGCCTGAGCAGGGTCAGCAGGAAGGAGCAGTTCTCTCCCCATGTGCTGAGGGCATCTGCCCTCGCTTAGCCACCTGGGACTCCTCAGATCACCTTCCCATGTCATCAGCCCCCAACTTGAGCTTGGTGCACCAATTATTGAGTTGCCCCCAGCCAGAAGTTAGGGGAGAGAGAACAGTTAAAAGCAAGCACTCTTCACAGTAACTCTCTTCCCAGGATTCCCATAAGCATTTTTTCAGTCTGCATTGAAATAATGTCTCAAACATTTTATCCAGTACTTCCTCTGACTCTGTTGCTGTTATCTCCATGTCTTTGTTGTTCTGGACCTGGACAGACACGGTGTCTCAGTCTTCCTTAGGTTCCCAGTGTGGCCCGGCTTTGATTAAGGTATAAACAGATGTTGGGTAGGTGGATAATGGCTTTTTTTTTTTTTGTAGAAAATAAAAAACCAGGTAAAGGTTCCAAAGGCTGTAAGAAGGTAAGTTGGCTTGACCCTCAGGTAAGGTATACCCCTTGTTAGGGGTAAGGTCAGGAACAGGTTCCCTGCCCTAGAAAAGGTCTAGAAACCCCCAGTAGATGTTGGGTCATTCCAGACAGAGCAGCAAATTGGAATCAGAGGATCTGGCTTTCCCTCCCTCTCTGGTTGGCTGTGGTAGGGAATCAGTAGCATTTATTAAGTTTCCACCACAAGCCATGTGCTGCTTTGTGCTTGAGTTACCTTGGTGTAGGGATCACCCTATTTTTAAGATGAAGAAACTGAGTCTCGGTGAGAAAGTTCCTAGGTTCAAGGTAGCATAGCTGGGACTTGAGTCTGTCTGATTGCCAAGTCCCTGTTGCTCTTGTTGAGGAGGGAGACCAAAACTAATTGCCTCCAGCTCTTGGTCCTGCTAAGAAAGGTGGAGACAGATAAGATGGGCCAGAGCAGTGGTTCTCAAATTTTAACATGGTTAAAGTTCTCAAACCTAAACCAGCCCTCTAGGTGATTACCCAGAATTACCTGGAGGGCTGGTTAAGACACAAATTGCTGCTGGGCCTCACCCTTGAGTTTCTGATTCCTTAGGTCTGTTGTGGCATCCTGTAATTCATATTTCTAACCAGTTCCCAGGTGATGGTGCTGCTCTGGTCCAAGAACCACACTTTGAGAGCTACTTTAGTATTTCCCTTGACCTTTACTTGGGAAACTTTTCCATTTGCCCCCACCTTTCTTTGAGTTCTTCAGTCAGTCCCTGCCTAGGAGAGGGAGGGTCTCTTTTTAGCCAGATGGGCAGACCTCTAAGGACAGAGCCCTTCTTTTTGCTTATTCCTCTCTTTTCCCTACAACCACATTTTTGAGCAGCTTTAACCCTCCAGGAAGAGTGATTTCCATGGGTCCATTAGCTCTGTTTGATTGTTGCCTTTTGTATGGTGACCAGCCTGCAAAACAGAATGGAAAGAAAGCAGCTTCGAAGGTGGCCTCTGCTCCCCAGTTTGTTCACTTCAATGACCATGCCAGTCGGGACGCTGAATTAAAGAAGAAGAGGGTAAGCCCTTGACCTTGGGGGAGGAAGAGGGCCTGGCCTGACTGCCAGGTCCACAGAAGTGGTAATTGGAAGGGCAAAGATGAGAGTTGTTAGGGTTTTTTTGTTGTTGTTGTTAATTTTATTTATTTATTTGACAGAGAGCACAAGTAGGCAGAGTAGCAGGTGGAGGGAGAGGGAGGGAGAAGCAGGGTCCCCACTGAGCAAGGAGCCAGATGTAGGGCTTATCCCAGGACCCTGGGATCATGACCTAAGCCAAAGGCAGTCACTTAACCAGCTGAGCCATCCAGGTGCCCCAAGAGTTGTTAGGTTTGTTGAGGCTCTTTGCAGAAGAGGGAAGAAAAGGTGGTCACTTTGATACTTGATTTTGTGTCTCCGTTTGCTTTCTCTCCCTTACCTCCTAGTCCATTGCTGCCCTGCTGTGTTCCCACTGCTCCACGGAAACCTCTCCTGTCTACCTCACCAGTTCATTCTGTGACCTCACACTCATGGATAGTCTCCTTCCAACATTTCATGCCAATTGTCAGGATTTGAGACCATGCTTTCTTTGAAGCACTCTCACTTTGATTTTCTTGTTATCTCCCTCTTTTGGCTGTCCTCCTTCCTCTTTCCCAGTCTCTTTTGTTCCTTCCTTTTCTTGCTCTTTAGATGACGGAGCATCCCAGGACCTTGTCCTCTTTCTCCCTCTGGTCTTGATTCCCTTTGCCTAGAACACATTCTCACTCAGCTTCACATGCCCTCTTTTTATTGTTCTCTGCCACACTTTCCCTTCCTTCATCTCTTGTTTCCTTTCCCTCAAACCCCTTATCTCCTGCTAACATATCTGCTCTTTCTCTGTATCCCTGCTCCTCCTACCTCTGCCACATCAACACTGTTTCTTCCCTCTGTCACCTGCTTCCTGTTACTGTAGGTCTCCAATCCCTCCCTTAGGTTACAGACCTAGTCAGCTATAGTCCTGCTGTGTATTCCCTTGTTAGGTTGAGGAGATGAGGGAGAAGCAGCAGGCTGCCCGGGAGCAAGAGAGACACAGACGCAGGACCATCGAGAGCTACTGTCAGGATGTCCTGCAACGCCAGGAGGAATTTGAGCATAAGGTAAGAGAATAGCCTTCCCTTCTGGTTCAGACTCATTTGGGTTTGCTCAGAAGCATCTATTGCCTTTACCCTGTGAAAGGGAAAGAGGAAAGATGTGAGATTGTTGCAGGGGGACGTTGGAGATAGGTGCAGAGAAGGCGAGAAACAGTGGGGATGGAGGGAGGGAGCTATGAGAGAGAAGCAGAGAGCCATTTTGAGCCTTCTCTGTGACTGGGCAACCTTGGATAGGTCCTCTCCTAAGCTGGGCCCCAAAGACAGGATTGGGAGTAGAGGAAGGGAGACCTAGAACCAGGGCACAGGGGGAGAGGGAATAAGTATGAGGGAAGGGTTGAAAGAGGAGGGTATGTGAAGGGGATACCAACTTCCTCCTTGGACTTATTGCCCTTCTGGCATATATTCTCATTTCACAGAGGATGCACTTTTCAGCTTAAAGTTCCTTTTCTAGCATAAAGTGCATATTTTGGCTCCCCTATCCCATGTTGCCACATGGGTTGTTTTTTTCACTTACACCTCCCCCTCACATTCCTTCCTCTCACACACAGGTGCATACTCAGGTCCCTAGCTAGTGCTTGAACACATACTTGATAACACACACGTGCATCATCTGGTTCCATCCATTCTTTCAGTTTCCAGCTTTATTGGCTGGTCACAGTTCCTTTTTGGTGGGCTGGGACTCCCATGGCTCCCCTAGCCTGTCATGGTTTCCAAAGCCCTGGCTTGTACTCCCTCTTCCCTCGCTGGACCATTCTTTCTTTTTTTCCCTTTAGGAGGAAGTTCTGCAAGAATTAAATATGTTTCCTCAGTTGGATGATGAGGCGACAAGGAAGGCTTATTACAAGGAGTTCCGTAAGGTATGGGACCCATTTTTTTTTAAGGCTCTTTAGGGAGGGCACCAATCCCATCCCATCTCCTCTCCATTTCTAATTTTCCTGATTGAGATGGAGACCTTTCTTTTTTTTTTTAAGGTTTTATTCATTTATTTGACAGAGATCACAAGTAGGCAGAGAGGCAGGCAGAGAGAGAGGAAGGGAAGCAGCTCCCCACCGAGCAGAGAGCCCGATGTGGGGCTGGATCCCAGGACCCTGGGATCATGACCTGAGCCGAAGGCAGAGGCTTTAACCCACTGAGCCACCCAGGTGCCCCAATGGAGACTTTTCTTTTATGGACCTGCGCGATTCATACCCAATCCTTTCCCTGCCTTCATCCCCTGTTCTTTGCCCTGCAGGTGGTAGAATACTCTGATGTGATTTTGGAAGTCCTGGATGCCAGGGACCCATTGGGCTGCCGCTGTTTCCAAATGGAGGAGGCTGTCCTGCAGGCAGAAGGCAACAAGAAGCTGGTCCTCGTCTTGAATAAGATTGGTGGGTGTTGGGGCAGAATTGGGTAAGGCAGGGCAGGTACCAGACCTTCTTGAAAGACTAGCTCTGACCAGACCCTGAGACTTAGCAGCTCAGTGGTAGTTAAAACAGTTGTGTGAGGTAGGAATTCGTGTTCAGTTTTTAAAGCTGGGAATCTGAGAGGTGAAATCACTTATTTAAAGACATACACACACATGCACATACGCACGCACACACACACACAGAGTGAAGCAGAAGTTGGGGATGGGGTCCAAGCCTGTCTGCCTTTTAGTCCCTTGTTCTTGCCATTTTGAGCCTTATTGGCCAACCCCGGAGAGTTCCTGTCTGCCCCAAGCTGGAACCCAAAGACTAGGGCAGAAGAGTATATGGGCTCAGGAGTCAATGAGGTCTGGGTCTTATCCCAGTTCTGTCAATTTTCTCTAGGATCTTGGACACGTTGTGTCACCTGAGAGGTTTCATTTCTCTAGCTGTAAAATGGGCTGTGATTGTCCCAATCTCACAGGGTGGTTGTGAGAATTAATGATAAAGTGCTTGGTGTATGCATGGTTAGTACTCTACAAATGATAGCCACATTCTTATCAGAGTTATTCTTGACATTTGGCCCAACCTAGAATGATCCACAGAGAGAGTGAGAAACACGATCTTTGGAAGCCTGGGTTGGAAGGAAAGCATCTGGGACCAAGCAGCTAATTTGCTCATTTTCCCCAGGGGACAGAGGTCCCCTCAGGGAGGGCCAACTGGTCTCCTAGACTAGACTTTCCTTTCTAATTTTAACCTGGGAGCTGGACAGGTACTGATAGGGCCAGGGAGATAAGGAGGTGGGCCTAGCCTTGGTAGTGGGTGGATATATCTTTGAACTGAGCCATTGAAGTGATGTTCTCCTTATTGGTCCTACCTTTTTCTATTTTCCCCAGACCTGGTCCCCAAAGAGGTTGTAGAGAAGTGGCTGGAGTACCTTAGGAATGAGCTGCCGACTGTGGCTTTCAAGGCCAGCACACAGCATCAGGTCAAAAACCTGGTAAGCTGGGGCCAGGGTTAGAGGAGCATGACTTGCACTAGGGCCTTCAGCCCTTTGGTAATTGAACTGGGCTTTCAACTTTGAGCTTTTTACCTTACTAGATGGCCTTTTAATACTTGTTTGACTTTACTCCTTCCTACATTTTAGCTTTTTGGGAAAGTTTTTTTTTTCTTTCCAGATATAAAGGTAGTACATACTGTCCGTAGAAAATTTGGAAAATGTAGTTAACTGTTTGTTAGCTTTTAAAAACATATGTCTTCATTTTTCTCTAACACAAATCACACTACTTTCTAATTGTATCATTAACACAGAGATACATTTTAGTTGTAAAATATTAAAGTATTACAGAAACATTGATTGCATCTGAGGAGAGAAACTCGGTGCTGGGGGACATTTTTCAACTTTGCTCCAGGTGTAGAACTTACTCTTTATGAAAAAATAAAGTAGAAGAAGTAAAAGCAATTACAGATATTTTTACCATTACTCTTAATTGTAGGCTCCTTTATCCATACGAAGATGTAACCACCATTGTTAGCTTGGTGTATATCCTTTCAAATATTTTTCTGTGCTTTATATATATGTAGATGTATGTGTAAAGAGAAGGAAGTGTTTGGGAGTTTCCTGTGTGTCATCCTGGGGCTGGCTTTCCCCTCCAACCTTGGCAATTTTTTTTTAATAGAGATGTACTTTTTTGTTGCTAAATAAAATTAGTTTCCAATTTTTAACCATTAAAGCAGTACTTTAGGACATACCCTTGCATATGTTATCTTGGCTGGTGGACGAGTGTTTATATAGGTGGATACTGAGAGGTGGAGTGGCTATGTATTTTACATTTTCCTAGACACTGACAAATTGCCTCCCTTCTAGTGGCTGTACCAGTTTATCTTCCTACCACTGGGGTAGATGAATGTGTGAGAGGGCTTATTTCCCTACATCCTTTCCAACACTTGATATCATTAAGCATTTTAATCTTTACTCATTTGGGAGAACCTGATAAAGTCATTTATAATTTTTAGCCTTCTCAATGGCAGAAATGTATGAGCATCCTTTCCTAACAGCTCTCTTTCATTTGTATTCTACTTTAAGGATCTGTTTCCTTAACCTGTTTCTTACTGGTGGATATTTAGCTTAATTCCTATTTTGCAATGCTGTGGTGGGTAAGGAAAGAGGAAGAGGTAGAAAGGCATTCTGGGCAGAGGATGTGGCATCAGGAGTAAGGAGATGGAAGCTGGAATGGCCTTGTCTTATGTGAGGAAATAAGGGAAGGTAGGCTGTGGGCCAGGGACTGCCTTCCCATCATAGGCAGGAAGGGCAGTGTCCCTGTTTTGTGGATGAGGGCACTGAGCCCCAGAGAAGGGGAGGATTTGATACACACACATCTGTAAGAGGCAGAGCTGGAACTCAAACCTGGCCTGACTAGAGGCCGGGGTGCCATCCTTTCCATGCTGAAGGAGGCAAGAGATATGTGTGTCTAGAGAGAGGCAGGGACAGAGAAGACTGAAGACGCAATGACCGTGGAAAAACAGGCCTTGTGCAAGCAGGGAGATGGCAGGTATTCAGGGCCTGTGTGAGAAGCCCTCTGCTTCAGCCTTGGGGAACTCGGTGATCACAGGGAGGTGGCCCTGAGAGTTTCACTGAAAGCTGGAAATCTGGACACAGACTGCTTTTCCCACCTGGTGCCTCTTCTGTAATACCCCTTGTTTTCCAGAATCGTTGCACTGTACCAGTGGATCAGGCCTCTGAGTCACTGCTGAAAAGCAAAGCCTGCTTTGGAGCTGAAAACCTCATGAGGGTTTTGGGGAACTATTGCCGCCTTGGTGAAGTGCGCACCCATATCCATGTGGGTGTTGTGGGTAAGACCTGTGGGGAGGTTGTGGGGCCCAGTCTTCTTCCTTGGGTAGGGGTTTCACTGGGCAAAGGATTTTGGGAGCTTTGTGTTACCCCTCTGGGGAAGAGAGGAGCAGTTCAGGAACGGTTTTGTGATTCGTAGTATGTATTGGTGAACATAGGAAGCCATACCGAGAGTCACCACCATATGTTGAGTGTTAGACCCGTGGACCAAATACACAGGGTTGTGCTTGGATTTGGTGCTATCTCATCCTATCAGAGCTGTGGGTGGTGGGAAGGAGGAGTGAACATATCTCTTTGACAGATGAGAACACTGAGGCCCAGAGAAGGGAAAGGGACTTGTGGGGAGCAGCCCTGTGTGAGACAAGATAGAGCTAATACTCATACCGGAGCATGTCTGGAACCCAGGGCACTGAGGGAAGGATGATGGGAGAGAGAAGAGGGAAATTGAGAGAAGCAGAGATAGACTGTCAGGGAGAGGAAGTAAAGCCAAAAGAGAAGGATATTGGAGAGAGCTGGACACTGAGAAAAAGGTAGAGATATACAGATCTGAATAGACATAGAAAAAGAACTGGGAAATGATGGGATTGGTGAGGAGTGGAAAGGAAGGATGGATTTAAACGACAGAGGCATGCCAAGAGAGGGAGGTAATGATCACAAAAACATACCAGAAGGATATAGAGACCTACAGAGAGAGACATACGAGGGCTAGATACTTTATGCATGTAGAGAGGCAGACACACAAACCAAAGAAACAATGAGAGAGGGACTCCTGGGTGGTTCAGTCGGTTTAGTATCTACTTTCAGCTCAGGTCATGATCTGGTCCTGGGATCAAGTCCAACATTGGAGCCCTAGCTCAGCGGTCCTCTGGCTTGTGCTCACGTTCTCTCACTCTCTCTATGACAAATAAATAAAATCCTTACAAGAGAAACGATGGAGAGATAGGCAGACACAGATAGACAGATTCCGAGAGTGGTGCACAGGGAAGGAACCAGAAAAAAGAGGTAGACATAGAGGAACACACACAGTCCTACAAACACATACAGATCCACAAATATATGTACAGATCCACACTTGTGCAGATATGTCCAGACCCAGAGGCAACACACATGCAGACCCAAGTCCTTTGCACACACTCACCCCAACTCTGTTTCTTGCAAGCAAATAAAGGCACAGAGAGACACGTGTGCTCAGATAGATGGACCCTCAGACTCAGTCACATCCCTAGAGTCACAGAGGGAGTCAAATACACAAACATGTCTATGATGAGATCGATACATATTCACAGAGAAATAGAGACAGAGGGGGGGTAGGGATATATAGACAGAGATAGAAGGAAGCACAGTGAAACATGTGCAGAGAGGCATACAAACAGAGGCAAGCCCATGGAGAGAAGAAACACAAAGAGACTGAGGGAAGTTGGCAAAGAGGGACAGAATTTAAAAAAATGAAATCTTGCCATTTACAATGATGTGGATGGAACTAGAAGTGAAATAAGTCAATCAGAGAAAGACAATTATCATATTATCTCACTGATGCGTGGAATTTAACAAACAAAATAGAGGATCATAGGGGAAGAGAGGAAAAAATAAAACAAGACGAAGTAAGAGAGGGAGACAAACCATAAGAGACTCTTAATCATAGGAGACAAACTGAGATTTGCTGGAGGGGAGAGGGTGGGGGGATGGTGTAACTGGTGATGGGCATTAAGGAGGGCACGGGAAGTAATGAGCACCAGGTATTATATAAGAATGATGAATCACCTCCACTTCTGAAACTAATAATACCTTGTATGTTAATTAATTGAATTTAAATTTAAAAAAGCAAAAAATAAAAAGAGGGGGAGGCAGAATTGATAGGGTGGGGAGAATCAGAAAGGTCAATGGCCAGAATGAGAGACAAAGAGAAAAACCAGTAGAATAAGGTGCTTAGATAGAGCTACACAGAGAAAGAAATACATGATAGAGAAAAAGACTGAGCAGGAGAAAGTAAACATAGAAAAAAGAGTAATATTTAGAATGAGAACAACCAAGAGATATGCACATGCATGTGTACACACACGCACACACACATACACAAAACACACACATTGATGTGCAGAGACTTCCACGCATGGGGGGTACACACACATAGGCACATCCATAAGAGAGTTGTCTGCGGGGGCGCCTGGGTGCCTCAGTTGGTTAAGCATCTGCCTTCAGCTCAGGTCATGATCCCAGGATCCAGCCCCATGTCGGGCTCCCTGCTCAGTGGGGAGTTCGTTTCTTCCTCTGCCTCTGTCCCCCCACCCCTGTGCTAGTGCTCTCTCTCTCTTGCTCTCTCAAATAAATAAAATCTTAAAAAGAGCGTTATGTGCATAAATTCTGGCATACAGAGAAGAAGAATGGTGAGAACAAGAGACATGGTGAGGGGGTGGCACACAGAGACATCCACAGGCCTGGAGGTACTCACAGATGCTTGAACGGAAAACACGCACCACATGCAGACAGTGGTTCAGAGAGACTGACATCTGGAGAGGGCTCTCCCACTCCCCACCGGGTGAATTTTACATCAGGACAGATGGTTCTCTGTTCCGCAGACATTTCCTCATGTCTGCCTTCTGTTGGATCGTGTTACAGAAGCCTTGTGTTGAGCACCTTTCCCAGGCTGGTTGTAAGTGGGAGATGAGTGTCATTATCGAGAGAGGGACCTGTCTACCCAGTATGCTCACAAATGGAGGAAAAGAGTAGGTAGGCCATGTTGGGGCTTGGTCAGGGCCTGGAATGGGAAGGCAGGAGGCCAGTCTCTGTTTTTGGCTTCCCCATAGCTTGGTCATTGTCCCTGCCTGGGCCGCCCACATACAGGCTGGCCCAAATGCTCCTGAGGGCCCTTCCTGGCCTGAGTCATCTGCTGCTCCTTTGTAGGTCTTCCTAATGTTGGGAAGAGCAGCCTCATCAATAGCCTGAAGCGCAGCCGTGCATGCAGTGTGGGAGCCGTTCCTGGCGTCACCAAGTGAGC
This sequence comes from Mellivora capensis, assembly GCA_004024625.1. Taxonomy (NCBI): domain Eukaryota; kingdom Metazoa; phylum Chordata; class Mammalia; order Carnivora; family Mustelidae; genus Mellivora; species Mellivora capensis. Next base: position 35,404 of record PISX010018885.1, read on the forward strand.
ACCTCCCTACGCCCCTGCTCCTGGACTGTACTGTTCCCCTGTTTATCATGTCTTCAGCCCTGCCCTTCTTATCTTGGCCCAGCCTCTGATTCTTCCCTGGGCACGGGAGTCTCACTAATAGTCCTCATTGACCTGGTACACCCTAGGTGTGGGCCAGGCACTGAGCTGGGTGCTTCCTCCTCAGATCCTTGAAGTCTCTTAGCAGCCATGCAAGATGAGGCTATAGGTAAGCAACTCCACTTTCTGGATGAGGCAGCAGAGGCTCAGAGAATCAGGAGCTTGCTCACAGTCCTGCAGCTCAGTCACCAGTGGCAGGGACTAGAGGAGAATTAGTCCCAGGTCTGTAGGCCCCAGAGCCCCCAGCCCCACATCTCTCCGTCTTCATCAGTGTGCTATCTGCCCCTCACCCCTCTCCCAGCTGTGTGCCTGGGGCCTAGGGGATACCAGATACATCCCAGCTCATGAATGCCTTGCAGTCTCTCTTAGTTCCTCTTTCCTGTCTTAGATTCATGCAGGAGGTCTATCTGGACAAGTTCATCAGGCTGCTGGATGCCCCAGGCATTGTCCCAGGACCGAACTCAGAGGTGGGCACCATCCTGCGCAACTGTGTCCACGTGCAGAAGTTGATAGACCCTGTGACCCCGGTGGAGACCATCCTCCAACGCTGTAACCTGGAGGAGGTACAGAAGACTCTTGCTCGTGCCTTGCTCCGCTCCAAGGGCTCTTCATTTTTCCTCATGTTTTTTTTTTTTTTCATTCTCTCTTCACCAGATTTCCAACTACTATGGCATCTCTGGGTTCCAGACCACTGAGCACTTTCTGACTGCGGTGGCTCACCGCTTGGGGAAGAAGAAGAAGGGAGGCATATACAGTCAGGAGCAGGCAGCCAAAGCTGTTTTGGCTGACTGGGTGAGGTGAGGAGAAGGCTAGGGGTGAGGGTGGACCTGCCGAGAGTCAGGTTCCACAAAGTGGGGGAGGGAGCATCTGTGTTTGTTGTGGTGGTGGGGCAGCCTGACATCCTGTTTCCTAGGGCAGGGGAAGGCCGAGGCTCCAGATCATGTCCCCATTTGGAATTTGTGGCCAGTGACTATTCAGCAAGTCAGCTTCTTACTGTTTGGAAGCTACTGTGGGTTTTCCTTGTTCTTCATTGTTTATGACTTGGGAACTCATCCTCTCTTTGATTGGTCATTTGTTCTCTTAATGACATCGCCAGTTTCCTCCTATCTCCCAATGTAGCGGGAAGATCAGCTTCTATACACTCCCACCTGCCACTCACACTCTGCCTGCCCATCTCAGTGCTGAGATCATTAAGGAGATGACTGAAGTCTTTGACATCGAGGATACTGAGCAGGCCAATGAAGACACCATGGAATGTAAGTAGGGGTGAGTGGACTGGCCTGCCTGGTACTTTGTCTTGCCCTAGGTGGGAGCCACATAGACCCAGCAACAAATCCCGTGTTTGATCTTACCCTGCCATGGCCCTACTCTGGCTTTGGGAAAGTTACTTAACCAACTCTAAGCTTAATGTTTTCTTCCACAAGGTGGAGAATTCTAACCTGGGCCATGCGGGTGGTAGTGGACTCTTGGTAGATAGGAAAGAAAGTCTGCAAAGTACTGTGTACACAGTAAGGTGCTCAGGAAATATGAGGATTCTTTCTCCATCTCTTGGGACCTGGAGTGGACTAAAACACTAAAACACTCCTCTCTAAAAACCCTTCGCTGCCCTAAGCTTTGTCTCAGGTGCTGCATGTCTATTCCTAGAGTTTTGTTCTCACCCCCATTGGTGGGGAGGCACTGGAGTCACAGAAAGCTGATATTTCCTGAATGGTGCATGGTCAGTGGCAGGCAGAGGTAGCATTTAAAGCAACTTTTCTGCCCTGTAGTCTAAGACTGTCCCAGCCTGGAGTAGCTAAGTGGTTAAAAGAATGGACTGCCTGGAGTTAAATTCAAGTTTTGTTTCCTGTTAGCTCTGTGATGCTGCATACATTACTTCATTTCTCCAAGTCTCAATGGCATCATCTATAAAATGGAGACAGTAGCACTCAACCAGTAAGATGGTCATGAAGACTAACTTAATATGTAAAAACACAGCGGTGCTGGCTTTGAGTACATGTTTGGTGAATATTAGTTGTTATGGTGATCACTTGCTGAGGTACAGAGATGTGGCTTTGAGAAACTCCTATAGGAAATTTGTTCTCTTCAGGTACTACCGTCTGCGACTTTGGCTTATGGCTTCTCCTTCCTTCTCTACCCCACCTCAGAAAGGGGCCCTGTGCTCTCTGGGCCTGTCTGTGGACACTCGGGCATTGGAAGTAGCCCTGGCTGGCCTGGCTTCTGGTTTCTCTGTTTCTCTTGAGGGCCACTAGCTTTCCTTCTCAGGGCCTTCTAGTGTCCTTAGATTACAGACGAGGACAAGAGGACTTGCCTGCTTCAGACGTTATTCCCCAGGTGGCTTCTGGCAAGTCCATTCTCTTTCTGAATTTTACTTCTCTCTTCTACAAAGTGGGTAGTTGGGATGAATTTGAGTGCATGATCCTATGATGTTGCTTGACCCTGGCTGCATGTGAGGCCAAGAGGGGCTCCATCACTGAGAACGTGCTTTGGCAAAAGATTGAGGTCTGGAAAATTGAGGAGAGGGTGAGGTTAATGGTGAGAGTTTCCTAGGGGAGTTGGTCCTAGTGTTGGATCTTGAAGAGTGAGTAGGAATTAGAGGAAGGGGATGGGGGCAAAGTTTAGAAGTAGGGGGGAGGATAGCATGGGCCCAGGGCAATGTGTACATTAATGGTTTGCAGTGGAGGCTAGCTCCAGGCAAGGGGCCAGAGGGAAGGGGAGAGAGGCCTGGTCCTGGGAAGGAAACCCAGTGGCTGCCATTTACTGAGCAGTGTCTCAGGCCAATGCATTTCAGGTATCCTCTGCTGTGACAGCAGCCCCATGTCATAGGCTTGTGGTATTCTCATTTTCTTGATGAGGAAGCTAAGGCTCCAAGACCAGCTCCCAGCAGGCGAATGCCCTACTGCAAGACCCATGTCTCTTTTTTTATTTATTTCTTTTCAGCGTAACAGAATTCATTGTTTTTGCACCACACCCAGTGCTCCATGCAATGCGTGCCCTCCCTAATACCCACCACCTGGCTCCCCCAACCTCCCACCCCTTCAAAACCCTCACATTGTTTTTCAGAGTCCACAGTCTCTCATGGTTCATCTGCCCCTCCAGTTTCCCCCAACTCCCCTCTCCTCTCCATCTCCCCATGTCCTCTGTGTTATTTGTTATGCTCCACAAATAAGTGAAACCATATGATAATTGACTCTCTCTGCTTGACTTATTTCACTCAGCATAATCTCTTCCAGTCCCATCCATGTTGCTACAAAAGTTGGGTATTCATCCTTTCTGATGGAGGCATCATACTCCATAGTGTATATGGACCACATCTTCCTTATCCATTCGTCCGTTGAAGGGCATCTTGGTTCTTTTCACAGTTTGGCGACCGTGGCCATTGCTGCTATAAACATTGGGGTACAGATGGCCCTTCTTTTCACTACATCTGTATCTTTGGGGTAAATACCCAGTAGTGCAATTGCAGGGTCATAGGGAAGCTCTATTTGTAATTTCTTAAGGAATCTCCACACTGTTCTCCAAAGTGGCTGCACCAACTTGCATTCCCACCAGCAGTGTAAGAGGGTTCCCCTTTCTCCACATCCTCTCCAACACACATTGTTTCCTGTCTTGCTAATTTTGGCCATTCTAACTGGTGTGAGGTGGTATCTCCATGTGGTTTTAATTTGAATCTCCCTGATGGCTAGTGATGATGAACATTTTTTCATGTGTCTGATAGCCATTTGTATGTCTTCATTGGAGAAGTGTCTGTTCATATCTTCTGCCCATTTTTTGATATGATTATCTGTTTTGTGTGTGTTGAGTTTGAGAAGTTCTTTATAGGTCCTGGATATCAACCTTTTGTCTGTACTGTCATTTGCAAATATCTTCTCCCATTCTGTGGGTTGCCTCTTTGTTTTGTTGACTGTTTCCTTTGCTGTGCAGAAGCTTTTGATCTTGATGAAGTCCC
>PISX010018886.1:0-39516 GCA_004024625.1 Mellivora capensis
TCAGACTGGGAAAGACAAATGCCAAATGATTCCCCTCATAAATTAAATTTTAAAAAATGAATAAACAGAAAGCAGAATCAGAACTATACATACAGAGAACAAATTGAGGGGAGAGAAGTGGGGGGCTAGGCAAAATGGGTGAAGGGGAGAGAAAGATACAGGCCTCTAATTTGGGATTAGCCATGGAAATGAAAAACAGAGCATATGGAAAACAATGATATTTTAATAGCCATGTAATGAGACAGATAGTAGCTATACTTGTGAGCATAGCATAATGTATAAACTTGTCAGATCACTAAGTTGTACACTTGGGAGCTAATACTACATTGTATGTCAATTATACAAAAATAAAAAAGAAAACAGCCTATGCTGGTGAGTATGTGGGGAAATATGAACTCTCATACATTGCTGGTGTGAATATTAAATGGTTCAGCCACTGTGGGAGACATTAAACAGTTCCTTAAAAAAATTAAACATAGAATATGTGACATTGCAATTCCATTTCTAGTTACATACCCAAAAGAATTAAAAACAGATACTCAAACCAATGCATATATATATAAATGTTCATAGAAGCAACAGTCACAATAGCCAAAAGTTAGAAGCTACCCAAATGTCCATTAATGGATGAATGCATAAACAAAAATCAGACACGAAGTTTACATATTTTATGGTCATACACACACACACACACACACACACACACACGCACACACATTTTGAAAGTATGCAGAGGTACTTCCAAATATTTATGTATGTTCTGAAACTGGTTAGAGGTAGTGATCAGACAACATTGTGAATGAACTAAATACTTCTGAAGTGTTCACTCTAAAAGGGGTAATTTTAAGTCATGCGAATTCACTTCAATTAAAAAAATGTCCATCTTCCTCAATTTTTCAACAATTATTTAACTTGGCATTTTCAGCCTCTTCTTCCAGTTGTAAGTCTTATTGAGATATGACTTGCATATCATGAAATACCCATTTGAAGTATATAATACAATGGTTTTTAGCATATTTACAGAGTTTAGCAACCATCAGCATAATCCAGTTTTAGAATATTTTCCTCACCCATTAACAGTCTCTTGATATTTTCTCCCTTCTCTATGCCTTCCCCAGGCCTAGGGTTAGTTTACTTTTTGTATCTATGAATTTGCTTATTCTGAACACTTCATATAAATGGCATCCTAAACTATATGGCTTTTTGTGCCCAGCTTCTTCCCTTAGCATAATGCTTTCAAGGTTCATCTACACTTAGTATCAGTACTTCATTCCTTTTATAGCCAAATGATATTCCATTGTATGAATACCACATTTTGTATTTTATCCATTGATGGACACTTGGGTGATTTCCATTTTTCTGGGTGGCAATGAGTAGTGCTGTTATAAACATCTGTGTACATGTTTTTGCATGGATATCCTTCTATTTCTCTTGAAGATATACCTAGGGGAGGAACTGAGGAATCATAATGCAACTCTATATTGAATATTTTGAGGAACTGCCTAATTGTTTTCCACAGTAGCTACACACCATTTTAGACCTCTCAATATTATTCACCTTCTCTCTCCACAATCTAAGTTTTGCATCCAAAATCTATCAGTAAAGAACTTTTCTTACCCTTCCTTTTTGGGTGACACCTAGATTCCAGGGCATAGAACCATGCAACTGGAGGGAAATGAAAGTATGGAAAGGTGAAGTTTTATGCCGTATTGAGATATAACTTGCATATCATGAAATTAACCCATTTGAAGTATACAATAGAAAACAAAGGCACAAATCTTGGCTAAGTGAAATTATAGACATAAAACTAAACTTGATACATGCTAATATAATTAGAATAATCCTTATTATGTGCATACAGGTACAACAATTGATCATTTAAAATCTTGACAGTTCTATCTCAGGAAATGGTCATTCTATTTTTCACTGGTTGGAGAAAACATTTTTTTTTTAAAGATTTTATCTATTTACTTGACAGCGATCAGAAGTAAGCAGAGAGGCAGTCAGAGAGAGAGAGGGGGAAGCAGGCTCCCTGCTGAGCAGAGAGCCTGATGTGGGGCTGGATCCCAGGACCTGAGCCAAAGGCAGAGGCTTTAACCCACTGAGCCACCCAGGTGCCCCTGGAGAAAACATTCTTGAGCCTGGGAGATTAACTACTGAAATGATAGAAGGCAGAAGGTTTGTCAGGCTTGAAAAGCAGCCGTCTAGGAGGAAAGCCAAACTTCTGACTTAGGTCATCTCAAGCAAACAAAAAGGAAAGTGGAAGAACCATGGACACCTGGATCAACAGATTTAAACCAAAATCTTGGTCCAAATGCAAATTCCAAATGCAGGAAATTTGCAAAGTCATTTGTATAGTGCAAAGGAGCCAGGTGGCCAGATTAAAGCAGAGGTCAAAGTGATGATTTAACTGCAGTTTCGAGAAAGTATTATAACCAAGCAGGACCGAAGTCTGAAAGTGTAAAGGTCTTAAACCAGGGCAGGTGGAAGATGCTGGCTCTGAGGCTTGGCAGCCTGTATGTTTGGTTAAGAGAATAATTGATAGAAGTCCACATGCTGCTCAAAAGCTGACTGGAAAATGTTTACAGTAGAATAAAGAATAGCAACATGTTAAGACTGGTCTTTGGTTCTCTTTTGTGTCCATCTTTTATATGGATTGATGAGCAAAGAAAAAAAATCAATTTAGATGATTAAAATAACTCTGTCCTTCCAGCCATCCAGATTGCTCCATTGTGTCCAAACACACTTGGTGATAGGAATTACCTGGCAGCAACAAGAAATATCTTTTCACTAAACGGGTTTTTCAAAGACCATTCAGTAAAGGGCTACCTCATTAACCAAACTGGGAACGATTCCAAATGTTTACAAAATAACTGTATTCAACACCTACAGGCATATCCTATGCTTTTTTTCATGGGCTTTCTCTCTTTTGAGCTGCATTTAAGCAGCCTACCATTTTCTTAGGTAGCATGCTAGCATACTTTTGTTTTTTATTTTAAACAAAGTATGACTGACAACAATAAAGAAAATGATACATCAATTCCCCCTCACCAAAAACAAATTAAAAAAAAATGTTTAGACACTCCATGCTTGAGATTGGGGTATGAATTCCAAGTCATTCATTTAAATGAATTCACTTCATCCTTTGTTTAGTTATGTATGCAAGCTGAACCAGTCAGATTGCAGAAAATGTATAATTACCATGTCTATTCTAATTCTAAAAATCCATTTAAAACCTTTTTGCAAACACAATTATTTCAAAAAGCAACTTTCTGTTTTTATTTAGTCTCATGTTCTCTCGGTTTAAAAAAAATATATTACCTACACCTTGAATAGATAAAAAAAAAACAACTAGGGCTGCTTAATATTTTTGGAGCAATTTAGGGTATTAAAACAAGACCAACCTTAAGAAAAAGGTTTTTGCCTGGGGTCTCCTCACCTCCACTTAAAACCAACCTTCTATTTTCTGTACACATCTACCCTTTATTCTCAGTGACCTCCCGTTCCCTCTTTTATGCTACGATGTTAATAGATCAGAATATATCCCATGACCTCATGCTTCAGATCCTTCCGTCCACCGTACCATCAAAATACAATAGAGCCAAAGATAGGCTCTATTTGTTCAGATCTGCTCTATGAAAGGCACCTTAGTTATCGGAATTATTTGTTTTGGTTTGCTGTTTAGCTTATCACCCCTCCAAGAAATTGTATATAAGTCAGAACAGTGACTTTCTATTGATGGTGTCTCCGTTCAAAGAAAATAATGTTGATTGTGGGCATGCCAAGTATTATGGCAACCACTCTAGAGATATTCTGAACAAAACATCGGTGACTGCCTGTTCCAACCTTGCATCAGACTGATTGCCCCAGTCTAGAAAATAAATGCACATGGTAGCAAATCTTAACAGCAAACCCTAAGAGGCTAAGTCACAGGAGTCGTTCATCACAGTGTTAGGTAATTCTTGAGATTTGGGATGATTGATGTGTTTAATTTAAACTGGCCTGGGTATACAGGATGTGTCCCTGAAGTGGTAATAGGGTGAGTAGGTGAGATGGGGGAAGAGATTTTAACGAAAAACATGTTTGCTTTAAAACTTTCTTGCACATATGTCTTTCAACAATAACAGTACACACAAAAAAAGTATTTTAATTGCTGCCATATTATACAATTCTATCCTGTTCTTGGAGTTTCTTCTAAAATGCCAGGGAGGTAAAAGCTCACTGAGGTTAATTCTCATTGCATAAGACTTTTTTTTTTTTTTTAAGTAATAAAGCCTTTCATACAAAACTCATTTCAGTTTGCTTTGACAGTGGAATCTGAAGTCACATGGATCAGCTAAAATCCCATTCATGAAATGTTAAAAGATGTCAGTTGAGGTGTTCATATCGGTGGGCTCAGTTTTAGTATTTCTGTTTAAAGAATAATACAGAGCAATTTCTGAATTGGAGCTACATGGTACAAAAGCAAAGCTTATTATATTGTAGGACCATCTGGCCTTCATTGTTAATTTAAAAAAAAAAGCTTTTATTTATCCCTTTATTTGTAATTTAGTATTCTCTGTATTGTGTAGTTGAATGTGACTGTTGTAGAGATGTTAAGCTCTAGTATTAAAATTTATGCATATATGAAATATAAGAAGTTTTGGTAATGGAAATACCTTGGAATGGCCTGATGCAAGTGATTATTTTCATGTACTGAGTATTTAATATCTTTTGTGGAACAAACACTGTGCTAGGTTCTCTAAATGAGACAATGAGCTATTTTGAACTTTACAATTTAGATAAGCAAATAAGTATTAGTAACAAAGTAGTCTTAATAAAAATGTAATTATGATGTACAGTTAGTGCCATAGGGAAAATTACAAGGTGCTTTGAGAGCAAAAGAGATCCTAATGCAGTCTGGGAAATCAGGAAAGACATTCCTGAGGCAGTGTTATCAGAGCAAGTTCTAAAAGCCAGGGCGGGCATGGGGAGGGGCAGCTACATTGTGGGTTAAAAATTGGAAGCAGAGCACTATGGGAAGAGGACCCATACTGGGTGAGTGTGGTACATCTGAGGCAATGAAAGAGATGATGATGCCTGGAGAATGGACTATGAGGAGAATTGTAGAAGATGAAGAGGAAAATAGAGGCAGAAAACAAATCAAGAAGAACTTACTATGCCATGCTAGAGAAAATGTTTTCAATCTTAAAGTCACTGAAAAATTATTAAAATGTTTTAATCAGGGTATGGCATTAACACCAATTCATGTTAACATAACTGTGGCTTTGGCATGGAGAATGGATGAAAACTGAACCAGAGTCAAAATGAGAAAATTAATGTAAAAGCTATTGTACTAACTCAAAGGAAGGGAGGATAGCTTTCACTTTAATGGCAATGCCAAACTGGGAAAATGCGAAAAGACTTAAGAAATATTCAAGAGGTAGTGTGGACAGAATTTAGTGAATGATAAATGAAAAATAGAAGTTACAGAGAAAAGCAAGTTTCTGTCTCATACAACTGGATGATAGTGGTGTCATTTGCTAAAATTAAAAAAAATGTCTGAGGGAAATATAGTTTTGTAAGATAGTGAGCTCAACTTTGAACATAATGATATTAATTTTCCTTTGAGACATCCAAGAGGAGATGTATTCGAATATATAAATCTAAAGCTTAGAAAGTAAATTTGGGCAAGAGATAAAAACTGGGCTCATAGGCATGTACCTGGCAAACAGTATGGTGACCATGGAGAGAAGATCTAGGGTAGAATACTGAGGAAGTAAATATTGAGAAGGTGTACAAAAGGATAAGTCCGCAAGAGAGACTGATTATGAGATTTTATATAAGACTGCTCTGCCTCCTCAAGAACATTCTGGATATGGCAAAAGCTGCAAAAATACAAAACCAGGTGCAGGTAAAACAAAAATGTGTTAGTACAACACTAAGGTAGGATGAAAAATCAAAGACAACTGATCTTCATTCAACTACACAAACACACATCTGAGAAGATGGTAGACCCAAAACAAATGGAAATTAAGCATTCCTTCTCACCATGAATTTTAAAAGTGCCATAAACACTGAAAATCTCTTAATTTTGGCTTTCAGAGTGTCCAAATTAAGTGTAGCAGATTGAAACAAAAACACCAAAGCTGTTGCCTAGGTTTAAAGAAACCAACAAAAATAGGTCATTCCATGGATACTCTGTATCATTTGAATATATTTGTGTCCTATGTATTTGTTTGCGTCTTTCTTGCCTTTTGCTTAATCTTTTATATTCTTAAAACTAATTCTTCCCCAAGATTTCTGGCAGGAGTGTGAATCTCATATGAACTCATGCAAAGTCATCAAGGAAATAATTTTCTCTTGGGGATAACCATTCTGGAGTCTACTGTTTTCCACCTTTAAACTGGATTGCATGATCTCATACTAGATTAACAGGCTAACAGTTACACTGTAACTGTTTTTGTAGAAATTACACTTACCAACATCCTGGAAATTTTGTCTGTTTTCTAAATACCATGTTTTCTCATTTCTTTTTGTTCCAGTTTTAATGAGTTATAACTGATACAGAATATTGTCTCAATTTTAGGTGTATAACATAATGATTTGATATATATATATATGTATATACATATATATATATATCAAAATGATTACCATAATAAATTATTTAACAGCTATCATGTCATACAGTTAGAATTTTTTTCTGCCTGTTATGTTGGGGTATTCCCACCTCTCAGTTACCCTTTCTCTTTAAATAATCCACTTTGCCAGAGATAATCTGCCCTATTCCTGAAAGTTATTCTTAACTTTATCAACTGTGCTTATTTATCCTTTTTTTGTTTATTCTATCATGTTTAATCAAAAATCTTGATAGTTCATTAAATAAGATGAGAATATTTTAAATGTAGGCTACATTCATATTTAAAATCTTGCAGGGCTGCATATAAATAATACTCAACATGTCAAACTCTATCCAAAGTAGTAAAAATACTTCAAACTAATTTGTTTCTGACCCTAGGTATTTCTTTGACTTCCAACTCAACATTAACCCAAAGCATTAATTAATTCCCTATTCAGTGAGGTAGTATGCTATTACCACACACAAAATGGAAAAAGGGATTTTAAAAAATACTGTGCTGACCAGACACATCTGTTCTCAGATCTACATTTTATAGGTGACTGGTACAGAAATAAAATATTGAAAACACATCAAAAGTTGAAATTTGGAGTGTTCTAGTCCTCAGGGTAAGGTCATAGTGATAGAGGGAGTGGACATGACTGGGAAAAGTCCGCTGAAGCCCAGAAAAAAGTAGCTTACTGCTGGGAAATTTCTCCCTTGCCACCAGTCAGTACTTCAGGGATCCAACTACCCACACTGGGGCCCAGGCAAACCCTTCTGCTCAGAGCTCCTATGGTCAGGGACTATGATAAGAACATGACTTCCTCAGGCTAAGATCATCTGGAAAAGGATCACAGAAGGTTTTGCTATTCTAACAGCATAACTGATACTGGTATGAAACATAATCAACATCCATTTGGAACTATATAAAATGAATGGTTTTGGAGAAAAAGTCTTGCCCATGATAGTAGCACAAATTATATAGCCCAATGCCTTATTCCATAACAAAATTTGAGGACGATTGTCTTGTGTCATCATGCAAAGAGATCAAACTTATAAAGTTCCAAAAAAAATCATTTGGGATTTTGTTTGGAATTGCACTAAAGTAATCGGGACAATGAAAAGATCTGAAAACTGTAAGATAGGACTTGGCATGACTTGGCTACTGTACATTCTTTTTCTGAAAAATTATTTCTTCAACCAAAGTCTATAATAGCAATGGAATGACTTAAACAGTCTAAGAGGACATTTGGACAGTAAATTTGGACAGATAGTGAATTTAAAAAATGGTCTTATTGGACGGAGATGATCCATTCCTATTTGGTAAATAGAAGAATCAAAATCATTTAGACTAGTAAATGGTCATTAATCTCAATCTTCTGAGATCCTTTTTAGGTTTTGTTTTGTTTTGTTTTTCTGAAGAACTTGAGTATGTTTCCCAGGAAGCAGTTTTCAGATATCATGACTTAAGTTGAAATAAAATCACGTTAATAAAATTCAGTGTTTCTAAAAATGTGGGCTTCCTTCAGAATAAACTTTTCAGGAATCCCCATAACTTAGACCAAAAAAATTTTTAAGATGATACAACAAACTCCCACTTAAACTAAGCTCCGAACTTCATAGTATTTTGCAATATTGGCATCAACTTTTTAGAATTATAGCATTATAGATAGAATTTAACTGTACTACTTAATACTCCTTAATCTGTTTTCTCTTTTTTGTCTTTCCCTCTTGCTTCCCCCTGCAAGAATTAGCCATTAATATAATACTTACTAAACCCGTGCATATTTTATATTTTAACTTATAATGTTTGCATGTTTTTCAACTTTATAGGAACTATATCATGTATATTCTTCCATTTATTCTTATTCACCAAAATAAGTGTTGTCCAAATTGATACATAAAGCTGTACCTTAATTATTTTCATTACTATTCAGTTTCATTGGTTGAATGTAACAAAATCAATTCATGCATGCCCCAATTTGTAGACATTTAGAGCATTTTAATTTATTCACTATTGTAATTAAGGCTATACTGAACATTGTTATGTATGCTCCCTTGTGTACAAGAATTTAAGATTCTCCAGTGCAGGGTTTCTCTAACTTTGTACTATGGACATTGTGTGCTCTGTAATTCTTTGTTGTTGGAGTTGGGAGTGAGGGAACTGTCCTAAGCATCATAGAATGTTTCATCATATTCATGGTCTCTACTCACTAGAAGCCAATAGTAGCCCCAATATTATGATAAGCAAAAATGTCTCCAGACATTCCTAAATGTCCTCTGGGAGACAAAATTGGCCCTGATGAAAACCCCTAGTCTAAAATATACACATTTAAGTCAAATTGCTGTTTTGTAGACTATATGTATGTTCAACTTTACTGAATATTGTCAAATTGCTCTACAAAACAGTTGTAGCAATTTCCTTTGCAAAGACATATTCCATTTTCAGATTTGCATCCTGGAATATTTCCAACATTCAAAATAATAGGTGTAACACAGATGTGAGACATTAGTATCTATAATAAATGAACATCCCACATTCTCAACCTGGTTTAAGAAATACAGCATCAAATTATCTTGGAAGCCCATTTATCCCTTTCAGGTGTTGCCCTTCTTCCTCTCTCTTCTTTCCCCCAGAGGTAACCATTATCTTGATTTTTCTATAAATCATTTATTTTCTTTTCATGCTACAGAGAAGGGCATATCTAAATAGGATTTTTTTTTATATTTTCCATGTATTTTTAAGTTTTACATACATGAAATCATAGTTCTATGACTTGTTTTTATTCAACTTCATGATTTTTGCTCATCATTATCATTTTGAATTTTATCAATTTTCATGAAGGTAACTGTAATTCATTTCCAAATAAAATATATGACTACAAACCTCTTGTATTATGGTCTCCAGAATACTAATAAGAAGTTTAACTACTTATTATATAACTTATAAATACATCTAAAAATCTCTAAACCAAAGCTCCAAATAAAAACAAAAACAGACTTACCAACAACAAAATGGTCTTTAGTAATCCATTAGTCAAATACTGATATTTTACAAACAAGTCATTGAAACCCGAAGCAATTAAATCACCAGGTATGTTTTATAAATCATACCAATTGAGTTGTATAATCCAAGACTAAAATTTCCCAACTCCCAGTCATGGTCTTTTCCAATCATCAGGCTCTGCTGCAATCACCTCAGGGTAAAAACTGTCCTCTACAACTATTTCTGCTCTTCTTTTTGACTTTGTACATGGTACCATGCTTTCCACATCGTAGAGTGAAAATCAATTATTTCCACATATTTGGAATTTTGTCTCATTTAAATAGGACTAATTTTAACTAGCAAGACTTCTTAATCTTCACTGATTAGTCAAAGAAAATCAAAGGGAAATGGCATTTAAGTCAATAATGCACTTGAATTCATCTCTGTGGAAACGTATGACCTAAATATATGCCTCCTCCTTGCATGCCATGAGTATATTCATCATTTCGCACTGCCTTTATGGCCAACAGGTCCAAGAGTCCCAGGAGGAAAATGGCTTTTTCAGGATAGCAGTTATAAAGATATGCTACCTTTAAAAGACCAAGTACAAAGGAGGAAAAGAAATTGATATGTTTATGATCTTTCAGAGGTGGAAGAAAATAACTTGGTAATGATGATATAATAAGGTATTGTGCACTTGGCTCACTCAGTCCTAACCAACTAAGGAACAGCTACAAAAATGATAATTATATGCATAACTACTGTGGAATGTTATTAAACCTGGCATTTTAAAAGTGTCCTTTCATTCCTCTGAAAAGCACATGTAAATGAAAAGGGATGTGTGACTTCTCATTGAGTTAAAAGAAGTTAGACAAGAGTTAGATGACTCATTTAACATATTTAGGAAAGTGACATGACAGAACACATTTCTAATCTGTGTGACATAAAAAGAAGTGGAACTATTCTTGGTGATGTTCAGTGGTTTCATATTCATGGCAGAAGGAAATTTTCTAATTAATTTGCAACCTAGAATTAACTTCTCAGGCAAGCTATGGCCAGGAACAGACAGCATGGCGTCCCCTCAGTTGTGTTCCATCTGTTACCACTTATGAGTTCTCAAAGGAAAAAGGTTGACCTTTGCTTAAGGATAACATGGACCTCGAGACTTATTACCTGGAGATAAACTATAATTGAACACACTGCTGCCTCATCATCTTTGTAATAAGTTACTAGAAATCAGATTATCAGTTCCACAGCTCTTCTCTCCCCTTCCTTTTTTTAAATTAAACATAGTTTTTACATCATCCAAGGAACTTATTTCCTTCTATGTGCCAGGCAGTGTGCTAGAATTCACTAGATAGACATCAGTGATAGGTCATAAGCATCACAGACAAACTCCTGACATTAAATAGACACTAAGTGAATACTGAACAGCTTCATTTGCCAGGGGTGGGGGGGACAAAAAACAAAAAACACATCTATCACTGGAAAGGAATTAATCTAGAAAAAGGAAGAGGAAGAGGTAACCAAACTGGTGCTGTATTTGCTATTTACTATAGATTGTATCTTATTTTCCAGCAGGATCAAAAGAAATAAATGAGTTCAGTATCAGTTTCCATAGCACAAAATAATTTGATTCAATTTGAAGGTAAGGAATAGGACTTTGTTTATCATTATATCCCCTTTGCATATTTAAGAACTTGGTACACAGCAGATGTTCAAAAATCTATGTTAAAAGGAGCATTTTCAGGATGAAGGAATAAGGACGTCCCAAAACCAGCTCCTTTATAAAAATTGATAAAGATGACAAAAAAAATTGGTGAAAGTGGACTTTTTCTGAACTATGGAAATTAACCAAAAGCTTACAACAATCCCAAGAGTGCTTACTCTAGAAAAATGCCTAATTCTCACTAAGAACACACTCTGCCCAGTTTTAAGTTGCACTGTTCTCATTTTTCTCTTCCCAGCTTCACAGATTCTCAAAAAGTAGCAGCCTTAGTATCACAGCGGGTATGAAAAACAGCCTTCAAGCAACAAATGGAGGGGGCGGAATGGACTAAAGCCTCTCCCCTAAAAAAAAAAAAAAAAAAAAAAAAAAATCCCAAAGAGAATTATCATTATTTGATCTGTCCAAAAACCCTTGGAAAAGCCCCATTCATAGGGCTTTTCTTTGTTTGACCTGACTCTGGACTTAGGAAAATTTAGTCCTCAAGACACTGTGGAAAACAATGTATGGAAATTGTTTCCCATCACAGCTGCCTTAAGCAGCAGTGTCAGTTGAGGCAAACAAGAGGTTGTCCAAAAACAAACAAAAACTTCAAATGGGTACCTGAAAATTGAAATGTC
Organism: Mellivora capensis; assembly: GCA_004024625.1. Lineage (NCBI taxonomy): Eukaryota > Metazoa > Chordata > Mammalia > Carnivora > Mustelidae > Mellivora > Mellivora capensis. The sequence goes on from PISX010018886.1 coordinate 11,934, forward strand.
TAACCTTTGAAAAGATGCAACATTTTTGTGGAAATATAAAAAACCATGTGCAAATGTAGGGTAGGTAACATGCCTGAGAAAGACCTGAAAAGCCTGTAATCCCAAACCACTGGACATTGACACTCTGTGCAAGCAGGTTATGAAAGCTAAGGTAGAGTTGACCAGTATGCCTGGCTTCAGAGTTTCCTGATTTCTATAGCTCTGATGAATGGTACCAGCTCAGGCTTTACCTGCCTCCTTACAGAGCATCTTTCTTTTGATTCCAGCAAGAAATTCAAGTTGGAATTTGCTATCTTCTCAGGACTCAAGTGTCCACAGCAGTTGTAGAATCTGACAACTCCATCTTGACCAATCATACCATCCTAGAGCACTTAATTGTGCCTTCATGGTAGACAATGGGACCCCTTAGGAAATCTGCTGTTATGATGTGAACGCTGAGCACCCTACCTATACCAAGCTTAAACAGCCCATTGGCCAGATGGTATCCTCCAGCACTGCCATTCCTCATTTTGATGGTTCCTTCAATGTGGATCTTATGGCATTCCAAACCATTCTGGCACCATTATTTCCACATCCATTTTCCCATGATGACCAATTCACTCATTGTCTCAGCTGAGAAGGCCTACCATGAGCAGGTCTCGGTGGCATTAAACCATGCTCCAACACAAAGACTTTCAGGAAAAGGTAAAAGACTTACTCAATTGAATCCATTTAAGAAAACTTCTATCAAATTATTAGGAAACACGAAGTTAACTTATAGACTAGAGGGTCCACACAAAACCAAGAACACAAACTTTAAGAAATTAATATACTCACTTATTAGAAACTCACCAGAAAAGAGCAACAACAACAACGATTAGCAGCAATGAGAAAACTCTAGACTTCTGTTGTTTCTAAGTGTCCAATGTTCACATACGACATAATAATGAGACATGCTAAGAAGCAGGAAAATGTGGGCCATTTACAGGGGAAAAAGCAATCAAAAGAAACTGTCCCTGAAGAAGTCCAGATGTGTACTTGAAAGACAAGGACTTTGAAGCAGCTATTATAAATAGATTCAAAACTAAATATGTTCCAAATATATTTAAAACTAAAGAAATACAAATACACTAAGTATATTAAAAAGTAACAGTGTATAAGGAATTAAAGGAAACTGAGAAAAATATCTCATGAAGTAAACAGTATCAATAAAGAGGTAGAAATTATGCAAAAGAAAAAATCTAAATTCCAGATGCAAAAACACTATAAAAATAATTAAAAGAGAAAATTGAAAAGAAGTCAGTTGAGATTATCCAGGCTAAAGAACCAAAAAAAAAAAAAAAAAAAAAAAAAAAAGGGGGGAGAAAAAAAAAAAAAAAAAAAAAAAAAAAAAAAAAAAAAAAAAAAAAAAAAAAAAAAAAAAAGTGGGGGGGAGAGGAATGAAGAAAAATGATTAGAGCCCAAAAGGTCAGTGATATATCATCAAGTATACCAACATATGCATACAGAGAATTCCAGAATGAAAGAACAGGGAGAAAAGGGACAAAAAGAATTATTGAATAAACAGTGGTCAAAACCTCCCCAAATTGGTACAAAATAACCTACCCATTCAGAAATTTCCATGAATTATAATACTTTAACATTAAGAACCAATTAGATCTCACACACATCTATGTAACACTCCACCTAAAAGAAAAACAGAAACAAAATCACAACACACATTCTTCTCCAGTACACACAGAATGTCCTCCAAAATAGGTCATAACACAAACCCAAATTGAAAAGATTTAAATCATGAACAGTATATTCTCCCAACCACACAGTAATCAACATAAAATCAATAATAGAAGGAATTTGGGAAATTTCATGAATGTATATAAACAATACATTCCTAAATAACTATAGGTCAAAGAATAATCACAAGAAAAGTTAGAAAATACTTTGAGATGAATTAAAATGAAAATACAACATACCGGCACCTAGTGGTTGCAGCTAAAGCAATGGTTACATTGATAAACATAAATGTTTACATTAAGAAAGGCATCAGGGTGAGGCAATGGGCAAAACTGGTGATGGGGAGTGGACGATACAGGCGTCCAGTTAGGCAATCAGTCACAGAGATAAAAGGCACAACATAGGGAATACAGTCCATGACACTGTAATAGTGTCGTACGGTGACTGTCGATAACTACACTTGTGGTGAACACAGTCTAGCGTATAAAGTTGTCCAGTCATGGTGTTGTACACCTGACACTAATGTAACATTGTTTGTCACTCATTCTTTAATTTAAAAAGTCCAAATTGCTGTTATAACCTTCCTAGTTAAAAAAGGGAGAGGAGAAACACAAAGTAGGTACAAAGAAGGAAAACATTAATATTAGAGCAAAAATAACTGAAATTTAAAAAACAGAAAAATGAATGGAGGTAATAAATGAAATCAAAAGTTATATGTCAAAACTTACTACAAAATTACAGAAATCAACAGAAATACTGTAGTATTAGTATACGGATAAACCTAAAGACCAATGGGAGAGAATTCAGAGTCCAGAACCCTTACATTTACGCTCAAATGATTCTTAACAAGGTTGCCAAGTCAACTAAATAGAAAAAAGAACAGTCTGTTCAATAAATGGTTTTGGGACAAGTGGATATTCACATTTGTTTAAAAAAAAAAAAAAAGCTGGACTCCTACATATGTCACACTGTACGTAAAGATTAAATCTGACTGGTTCATAGACCTAAATATAGCAGCTAAAACTAAAACCTTTATTAGAAAACACTGAAGCCTTTGTGCCTATGATTGATTTTCAGAGGCATCCATTTTCATCTTGTTAAATTTTCATCTACTTACTCAAGACATCAAACTCATTAGTGATAGAATTAAAGGTATATTCTGCAGTTTCTCAAAAAAACACATGAAATTTCATTTCCTCCCTGTTGGACTTGGGCTTAAAGTTCTGGCAATTAGTTACCTTCTTATCATAGTACAAGCATCTCTGAGAGAAGTCTCCATTGCCCATGTTCTCCTGCAGGTACTCAAAGTCCCTTTTCAGAGCAGGAGACACAAGATTTGTGTATGTCAGTACCACAGGCTCCTCATTCTCCATGAGCTCCTCCCCTGGGGGACCCTGGGACTCAAACGAGTGATTGGCCAGGTAAGCTATCTGCTTTCCAAGATTCTCCACTGCTTAACCTTGTCCAGTGGGACATACAGTGTGAGCACCAGGGAAGTACTGCCTGATGTAGCTTAAAGTTTTAAACTCAGTTTTAGCCATTGGACGTTGGTCAGGTCTCATTGCAACCTGCCTGTGGGAACTACTGTCAGGGTAGCAGCTTAGAGGTGGGCAATGCACAACTCAAAGGGCCATGAGCCACGTGGTTCAGTGGAACTGGGGATGCTGCAATTGGACAGTATGGTGGCCCTGTGTCTTCTCACCTCCACTCCCATCTCTGTGCCCCTTCTCTCTGGAAGGAAAGAGGAGTTGGAAAACTCTGGGGCTTTTTTTTTTTTATCCCCAAAGGTTTACCTTCAATTTTTGAGCTGTGGCTCTATGCCCCAAACTTCAGTTTACACTTTACAGCACACTAATAGACTGAGAGGATGTATGTATATGCATGTGTGCACCTGTGTATTTTGGGTAGGGTATAACCCATCCTGGGGTTCTCTGTTGCAGCATGAGTGTGCAAACATGGTACCTTCTCAAGAGTAGTTCTTTCAAGTATAGCCAAATTCTGGAAAATGTGGGGGGAAAAGAATTAAAGTTTAAAACTCCAAAGCTTAAGATCTTTCAATGAGACCCCATTGCCTTCCAAGAAAAAAAAAAGCAAAAGTTTTCTACTTTTATTAGAATAAAGTAAAATTAATATAAAGCATCACTGTTTAAATTCAAAGCACTTAATACAGCTTAATTTATTAAGAAATGTTGCTATTGTTTATAGTTTAAACAAGACCTAGTACCTTTAAGATTTCAAATTGAAAACCAATGTCTCCTCTGTATTCTTTTCCTCTACACATTTCCATCTCCTACTATGCTAAATTTCTAACCACTCTTTCTTTATGCTATGCTAAGAGCTCTGCATAAGTGATTCTCTGCCTAGAATGGCCCTTCTGTCTTCTTCAATTGCAGAAATACTATTTATACTTCTGGAAGTAGCTTACAGGCTACCTCTGTAGGAAGCCTTTCCTGTTCCTTAGACAGTTGGCCACACCCTACTGTCTACTTCCACAGCACTTTCTGACATAACTGTAGCACTGATTTTCCATTGTATTAGAATTGCTCATTGATTTCTCTCCTCCACTAAAGGAGTATTTGGAGAGCATGGTTTGTGGCTTATAAGACTTTAACTGCCAGTGACTAGTATATAGTAGCTATATAATCTTTTGTAAAAAAAAAAAAATATTTACTCAATTTAGCAAGAAAAATGCACCATTTAAAAAATTATTTCCTAATGTATGGGTGCTTCAGGCTGCATGCATTAGCATTGGAGGAGAATACAAGGACAGAGTCAGTTTTGTATATAGCCAAATAAATAGAACACTATTTACTAAATTATAAGAACACATATATGTCTTTACCTTAAATTGAATAATGACATATAGGGTTCAGAGACAAAGCCTTTACTAATAAGCTATTTTCAGGTTTCATTTTCCTTTAGTTACTACTGAAATGTCCACAAACATTTGTTTTATAAATGTTTATTTAAACATTTATAAAATATTAATTAAAATATTTTTGAATATTTTCTCAGCTATAAAAAGGGATGAAATTTTGATATATGCTGCAACACGAATGGACCTTGAGAACATTATCCTTAGTGAAAGAAGCCAACACAGAAGGCCAAATATTGTCTTATTCCATTTATATGAAGAACCTAGAAAAGGCAAATAGCAGGGTCTGCAGCAAAGTGGGAAGAGGGAGCTATTGTTTAGTAAGTATGGATTTTGGGGGGGGTGATAAAAATTGTTTGGGTACAAATAGCAGTAACAGTTACATAATACTGTGAATGTATTTAATGCCAATGAATTCTAGGATGTAGGAAAATACATTAGGATTTGAAGACGATGGCCAAGACAGAATTTCTGAAATGTCTTTGATGCAAAAAGGTGTTTTCATTAAAGCACCAAGACAGAGGACTTGTGGGCAGAAAGAGGGATACTGGGGTCTTGAGGAGTGGCCCATTATATACTTTCAGGTTGGGAGGGGTTTAGGGATAGTGTAAGTCTGTAAGGAATTTTGGAAGCAAGATTTCCAAGACCTTGGGAGAGCTAGCTACTGTTGGGAAAGGGTCATTTACTACTGTCTAATAAAACCTGAGTCACAAGACCCTTCAGATGTATATGGGTGGATCATATGCTTGGGGGATGATTGAAAACCTGTGTCTTGGGGGATAGAGATAAAGGTAGTCTCCAAAGTAATTATCATATGTTAAAGTAGACTTACAGGATCCTGGGGGTTGTCTAGGATTGCCTTTTGCCCTTAGCAAAGTATTGACACCAAGGCAGTGAGTCCCTAGAGGAATGCCACTCAGCCTATTTCAAGGACTTGTCAGTAAGCTTTACACAGTAAGGAAAATTAATAATTTTTCTTCTGCCTTTCTTTCTCACACCATTCTACACTTATGAGTAGTAAAAATGATATTAAGTTTATTTTACCACAATAAAAAAAGAGTATATTAAAATAAAACAATTTAGATGAAGAGGAGAAGTTAAAAAATCACTTATAATCCCTTCATGGAAAACTAACCTACTTTGACATTTCAATGTAAGATCGTTTTTCTGTACATTTGTAGGATTAATAAAAATGGAAACATACACTACATATGAATTTTTATTAAATAAACATATTTCTATGTCATTAAAAAATAGTGATATGTTCAGATAAACAGAGAGGACTTTGTATAAGCAGACCTGTGCTGTAGGAAATGTTAGATGAAGTTCTTCAGGTAGAAGGAAAACATAATAAAAACTTGGATCACACCAACAATGAGAGAGAAGAAAGAGAAATTAAGGAGTTGATCCCATTTACAATTGTACCCAAAACCATTATATACCTAAGAATAAACTAACCAAAGAGGCAAAGGACCTGTACTCAGAAAACTATAGCATACTCATGAAAGAAACTGAGGAAGATACAAAGAAATGGAAAAATGTTCCATGCTCATGGACTGGAGGAACAAATATTTTTAAAGTATCTATGCCACCTGGAGCAATCTACACATTTAACATAATCTCCACCAAAATACCATCAACATATTTCACAGAACTGGACCAAAGAATCCTAAAATTTGTATGGAACCAGAAAAGACCCCGAATAGCCAAAGGAATATTGAAAAAGAAAGCCAAAGCTGGCAGCATCACAATGATGGACTTTAAGTTCTATTACAAAGCTATAATCATCAAGACAGTATGGTACTGGCACAAAACAAGACATTATATCAATGGAACAGAGTAGAGAACCCAGATATGGACTCTCAATTCTATGGTCAACTAATCTTTGACAAATCAGGAAAGAATATCCAAAGGAAAAAAGACAGTTTCTTCAGTAAATGGTGTTAGGAAAATTGGACAGCCACATGCAGAAGAATGAAACTGAACCATTTCCTTATGCCATAAACATAAATGGACTCAAAATGGATGAAAGACCTAAATGTGAAACAGGAATCCATCACAATCCTTGAAGAGAACACAGGCAGCAACCTCATTGATCTTGGCCACAGCAACTTCTTGCTAAACACATCTCCAAAGGCAAGGGAAAAAAAGGCAAAAGTGAACTATTGGGACTTCATCAAGAGCAAAAGCTTTTGCACAGCAAAGCAAATAGTCAACAAAACCAAAAGATGACCAACAGAATGGGAGAAGATATTTGTAAATGACATATCAGATAAAGGGCTAGTATCCAAAATCCATAAAGAACTTATCAAACTCAACATCCAAAGAACAAATAATCTAATCAAGAAATGGGCAAAAGACATGAACAGGAGACATGAACAGACATTTCTCCAAAGAAGACATCCAAATGGCCAATGGACACTTGAAAAAATGTTCCACGTCACTTGGCATCAGGAAAATACAGATCAAAACCACAGTGAGATACCACCTCATAGCAGTCAGAATGGCTAAAATGAACAGGTCAGGAAATGACAGGTGTTGGCAAGGATGCAAAGAAAAAGTAACCCTCTTACACTCTTGTTGGGAATGCAAGTTGCTGCAACCACTCTGGGAAACAGCATGGACATTCCTCAAAAAGTTGAAAATAGAGCTACCCTATGACCCAGCAATTACACTACTGGGTATTTATCCCAAAGACACAAATGTAGTGATCTGAAGGGGCACCTGTACCTTAGTGTTTATAGCAGTAATCTCCACAACAGCCAAATTATGGAAAGAGCCTAGATGTCCAACAACAGATGAATGGATAAAGAAGATGTTGTATATATATAGATATATAGATATATTACTCAGCCATCAAAAAATGAAATCCTGTCATTTGCAATGATGTGGATGGAACTAGAGGGTATTATGCTAAGTGAAATAAATCAATCAGAGAAAGACAATTATCAAATGATCTCACTCATATGTGGAATTTAAAAAACAAGGCTGAAGTTCATAGGGGAAGAGAGGAAAAAAATGAAACAAGATGAAACCAGAGAGGGAAACAAACCATGAAAGACTTAATCTCAGGAAACAAACTGAGGGTTGCTGAAGGGGAGGTGGGGTGAGGGCATGGGATAACTGGGTGAGAGACATTGGGAAGGATATGTGTTGTAATAAGCAATGGGTATTATGTAAGACTGATGAATCACAGACCTGAACCCCTGAAACAACTAATACATTATATGTAAATTAATGGAATTTAACTTAAAAAATTAATTAGTTAAAAGCAAAGAACAAATAAACAAATTTGAATCTACACAAAGGAGTGAAGAATGCCAGAGAGGGTAAATATGTGGTTAATAGGAAAGACTTTTCCTCTCATTTTTCATTTCCTTTAAACTGAAGAACTCATTTTGAATATGCAAAACCAAAAGAATATGAACATATGTTACCCTATTCAAAAAAGATTATTTTCTATGGATTTTTGATATATGCCCTTGCATTTGTTATTACATGTAAGACATGTCCTGAGAAGCCTACTGGAAAGTTTTAAAGCCTCATGGGAAAGTTCCTCTTTCTCAATCAGGATGGCTTTTAAGAAGAAATTGAAAAGTGTCATAAATCTGTTCAATGAAAAGAAAAATTCATTTCAACATTTTGCACATACGTTTTGTGACCTTATATTAGAAAAACCTTCAGACCTAAAAAATAAAATTTCCATTTCTTAAAAAGAGATGAACCCAAGTTTCCTTTATAGACACACAAATATGCACGTGTACATGCACACGTGTGCACAAACAACACATACACATTTACCCAGCTTAAATTACTAAAGGACAGGTGAGATTCAGGGTAAAAAGAACAAAGGAATTTCAACTCATCAGAGTCCAGAAGGATCTCGGCCTGACAACAAAGAATCAACCTATTTTAAATTGTAGGTAATTTTCACCCTCCTCATGGTAGAGACCAGATGGCAATATGAGGTATAGTGTAGTAAACCCACACTCATGGGACAAGTTGCCAAATACATCCAACTGGAACTAAATAGGATATTGTTGCACCATGTAACAGAATTCAACATGCCTCCTCACTGTTTCAGCCAAAAAAATCCCTGTTAATTTACTTCTGTAACAAAGACTGGCAATCCTCCCTGGTAGTGATTTAGAACGTTCCCCGTAAATTTCCTTGCTTTCAGTGGTATCTGACAGGTCTGATTCTCTTCATACTTTGATTTCAATGGTGATTCAAGTTATCAATCACACATTATTTGATTGAAAAATGAAGACCTTGTAACGTTATTCCTTTGTTTTACTGTGTGAAGAGGGTGGCAAGGTCTGTAATTTGGAAAAGAATCAACTTCACTGGCTAGTGGTACAGTCACAAAGAAGACATGATTAGCATTATCCAAAGTAAACAAAATCCTTATGCTAATGCTTAATCATGTTGGAAATGCTTGCAGCCACCTTGCAGTAAGTTTTTCAAAAGAATGAATCCCAAAATAAATCTCTTGAGCTCCTCTTTACTTACATTATTCTAATATGCTCCTCTAACTAAAACCTTAAATCCCCACACAAAATTCCTTGACCTAAAGAACCTAATGCTGATTATCTTCTATTCAAAGACTGGGATCTGGATTATACTCTAGAATCTCCTGGGAAGTCACCAAGGGATTGAGACCTCTCGCCTTTGTCAGCTAAATCAAGAAGGAATCATATATCTAATAGATTCCTTTAAAAAAATTCCATTCTAGGGGTGCCTGGGTGGCTCTGAGGGTTAAGTCTCTGCCTTCGGCTCGGGTCATGATCCCAGGGTCCTGGGATCAAGCCCTGCATTGGGCTCTCTGCTCAGCAGGGAACCTGCTTCTCCCTCTCTCTCTGCCTGCTCTCTGCCTACTTGTGATCTCTCTCTATGTCAAATAAATAAATAAAATCTTTTTAAAAAAATTCCATTCTATAAATATCTTAAGTTGAAGATTCACCATATTACAATTTCAACTATGTGATCAAAAGTGAAGAAACACTATGACTACTCCTCTAGGCTTCATCAGTAGCCAAATAAAATATGAGATTTTAAATACCTCGATCTCATTCTTTCAATATAATCAAGAAACAAAAGGTTGTCCTAAGTATGTCTGAAAAGCTACTTCCTGACCAAAACAAATTAAAAATATTACACCTTAAGGGCATTGGGGGAGGGGGAGAGGTGTTCTAGAGAATATGTAATTTAGGATTAGCTTAACATCTCTATTTGTAAATATCTAGGTCATAGGACCTCACATGTAATGATGCAGACAAATTGCTAGAAAGGCAGAGAAGAAAGCAAGCAAGCTTAAGTCCTTATCAGAATGGCAGAAGAGCAGATAAAGAATACCGTGGAGGGGTGCCTTTGTGGCTCAGTAGGTTAAAGCCTCTGCCTTCAGCTCAGGTCACGATCTCAGGGTCCTGGGATCCAGTCCCGCATCGGGCTCTCTGCTTGGCAGGGAGACTGCTTCCCCTTCTCTTTCTGCCTGCCTCTCTACTACTTGTGATCTCTGTCAAAATAAATAAATAAAATTTAAAAAAAAAAAAAGAATACCGTGGAAGCACAAGCCGAAGAATAGCATATCTCATACCCTTACCTAGACAGTATTATATCTGAGTGGAGTGTGTCCACTCAGATACTCTAGGATTCTATGTTCCTACTGTTGCTAGTGTATCTTTCCAGGATGATGATTTAATCTGTTAACTAAACCCAGACTTTGTTTTACAAAATTAGTGTTTCTTGCCTTTCCATACAAATTCAATTTAAAATAACTCCCACAGACACTTCAATTCTTTTATTTTTTTTAAGATTTTATTTATTTGACAGACAGAGATTACAAGTAGGCAAGAGAGGCAGGCAGGGAGAGAGGAGGAGGCAGGCTTCCTGCTGAGCAGAGAGCCTGATGTAGGGCTCGATCCCAGGACCCTGGAATCATGACCTGAGCCGAAAGCAGAGGCTTTAACCCACTGAGCCACCCAGGCACCCCTTCAATTCTTTATAAACATAAAATTTTGTCACCTACTGTATCTTAAGATCCTATGACCTAGAAATTTACAAATAGAAATGTTAAACTAATCTTAAATTACATATTCTCTAGAAAAATCCTTCCCACACCCTTCAGGTTTAATTTTGTTTGTTTGTTTTGGTCAGGAAAGTAACTTTTCAGAGATACTTAGGACACAATTTTGTTTCTTGATTATATTGAAAAAATGAGATTGAGCATTTAAGATCTCATATTTCAATTTGCTACTGATGGAAGCTATGGATGGAAAATTACTGACATTTCTCCATAACACTCATTAAAACTTCTATGCTTTTTTTGTCATTTTACTTAAGAGAATTTAAAAACTTACCAAGAGTGATTTTACGTATAGGACTATTTTTCTTGACCTATGTGGTGTAACTGAACACATAGAAAAATGAAAACTTGGCACTTTGAAAGAAAATCAATTACCTTTTGGAGACTTTTTACTTAAATAATTATGTAATATTATACTATAGTTTTATTTCCTGTTCTGGTCAAGATTTTTAAAATTTTCGTTGCTTTTTATTAGCTGATAATTTCACTAGAATGTTAAGATTACTTATCTTCTTAATCATACCATCTATTATCTAGAATATTCTTTCTTCTTGGAAATGTCCTTCATTCTTCACTATAGTTTTGGTTTCAACTTGGATCTAGCTATGTTTCTATTCCTTAGGATATTTCATATTAATATTTTCCATAGTATTTAGGAATTAAGATGTTTTCTTATGAAACATATGCCAGGTTCTGAAGGAGGCCTGTTTTTCTTATGTGGGAGTTAACTTCCAAATCTCTTCTCATGCCCTTCACACCTTCTGTCTTTTCATACAACAATATGCTTCTTAGCCAATGGCTCTCTTGAGTAATGCTCAAGATAGCTCAAAATTGGTTCCCTTCTACCCTGTGTTTTTCCTGCACAGAAAATGCATGTAGTATTACGTGCCTGGGCACGTGTACATAAATTAGGATTCTAAACCCCACTTCGAGCAAGGGTACCTTATCAGTACCTACATGAGACCTGCTAGGTTCCTTATGAGGGCCACTGCTCCAATCAGTGTAGACATATAAGAGGTGTGCAGTTGGCATGTATAGGAAAGCTTAGCCAGAAGAGTGTGGATACAGAAAGAGTAGGTATACTAATAAGGTCTATGAATTTCTGGCCAGAAGCCCTGGACCCTGCTCTTTTGGGAGCTCTTATACTGTATTTAATCCACAGCGATGGCCTAGGCATCTGTCAGGGAGGGAAGAAAGCATGAGTATCTAAAGGCAATTAATGGATCATCACAGACATGCTCTGTGGAGGTTACAATATTAAGACCTTTATTCTATATTCTTTCTTTTTTGGGGGGGTTGCTAGAGGCAACCAGAGTAAGCCTTATTTACTAAGTGGCTAATCGGAATCATTGCCAAAGCCAGTATGAACAGGCAGAGAAAGGTAATTTATTTCTTGGCTCTTCTGCCTCGGACAGAGTTTTGCTGATTTTCTCCTTCTTGGACGGTAGCCAGTCTTCTGTGCTTGCATGTTTTCTTCCTTTGAGGTCAATGGAACTCAGCCTGGTCAGCCAGGAGTTTCTTGTGGGCCTTTTCTACCTTCAGTTTGTGGGTATGTTCAAGACAATGTGATTGTTTCTGAACACATTCCTTAACCTTCAGGTACAAACTGTACTACAGGTGGAAATCGATCTTCCTAGATACACAGTACAGGCATACCTCCTTTCATTGTGCTTTGTTCCTTTGGGGCTTCTCAGATATTGTAGGTATTTTTGGCTCTTTTTTTTTTTTCTTACAGATTGATGTTTGTGGCTACCCTGTATTGAGTAAGTCTATTGATGTCCTCTTTCCAACAACATTTTACTTTGTGTCTGTCACATTTTGGTGATTCTCAGAATATTGTAAACGTTTTCATAGTAATATATTTGTTATGATGATCTGTGATTAGTGATTACAACTTGCTGTAAACTCTAACTATGGTGAGTATCTTTTAGTCATGAAGCATTTTTTTAATTAAAATACCTGCTTTTGTATAGACATGATGCTGTTGTACACTTAACAGACTGGAGTATAGTGTAGGTCTTCAAAGCATCAAAATTCTATCTTTTATATCCAGGTTACCTTCTCAGGCATTCTAGCACTGCCATAACCATATATGCCTGCCCTTCCAGTGGACCAAGGTAATTTTCCTACATTGAGACCGGAATGGACAATCACAGACTTACAAATGATCAGCCTACAAATCAAAAGATTTGATTTTTATCCAAACCTGCTGATAAAGTTGCCATTGGTCATTTCATTGGTCTTAGTAGGATTCCCCATTATTAGACTAAAGGTACCATGATTTGCTTAGACATCCCTTGTGTTGGTTAATTTTATGTCACCTTGGCTGGACACCAGTGACCAGATATTGGGTCAAACATTCTGTATTTTCCTGTTAAGTTTTCTGTGGGGTGACATTAACATTTAAATCTGAATTTTGAAAAAAGCAGATTAACCTCAATGTGGATGGGCATCACCTCATCAGTTGAAGGCCTTACTAGCATGAAGACTCACCTCCATAGAGCAACAGGAATTCTGCCCACAGATGGTCTTTGGACTTGAACTGAAATTCTTTTTCACTCTTCAGCCTGATGGACTACCCCATGAGATGCTGGGCTCATGTATCCTAAACAACGGTGTAGGTCATTTCTTTCATCAGTCAATCTCTCATGTGTGTACTCTATTATATATGTATATATAATATTATATATACATATGTATACATATGTATAATATAAAGCTATTATACATACTATATAACATATTATACATAAGCCACATATTATATGTGTAATATACATACAATTATACATACAATTATATATGTATGATCTATATTATATATTATGCATTTGATATATATATGCACATGATATGTATAAATATGTAAATATACATGTTATAAGAACTACCAGGCCTCTCTCTGCCTATCTTTTGCTCTCCTCTTCATACAAAAACAAAGCAACAGAGTTCTACCTCATTTATTAATGGTAATGAGAACTGTTACCTACCTGAGTGGTTTTACTCAAGGACCCAGTTGTAGTCATGACCAAACATTATGAGATGGTTAGCCAAGGTCAGGGTCACATTTTTTTCATGGACTAGCATTCTCTATTCAAAGCTAAATGGCCCCTGCCATCATTTATAACATAATGCAACCATTTAAGCTAACTATCCATCCTATAAAATCTAGGTCTTCTGCATCTCACTGAGCCCCAGAAGGAAATGATCACATGAATCTCTGCTAGAGTGGTTTTTGTGAAAGTAGCTGGAATCATCTGGCTTGCAAACTTGTGCCACATACACCTTATGAAATCAGAGCCCTCCACCTCCCAACCACCAGGCAGAAGCACATCCATTATCTATAACTCGTAGGCTTTAATGCTTAAACAAAGGTAAAGTAATAGCCTATCTTCCTCCAGCTTCAGACTAGAGATTTTATCTCCCTCAATAACATGGTCTAATTAAATGAACTTTATCTACTTTAAAAAGTATCTTTTGGCTTAAATCTTTGACCATGCATTTTTGTGTTCTTCCTTTTTTGAAGCTCATCTCAATGACAGTACTTTTAATCTTTAAATCCCTTGCTTAAAAATGCTCCACCTTACTGATTAGATTCCAATTTCACACTATCACTTTCACACTATCAGTAAAATGTGTCCCAGTAGGTAGCAGTCAAATAGACAAGATCACTCAAGCATTTCTCAATTAGTTAAAGAACTTCTGATGCATCTCATTTATCGTTCTCGGTGACCAAAACATCTTCGAAATATTTTCTTCAGGTCAAAGGGCACATTTAGCATAATAGCTAGCCAAATTTTTATATAATTAGGTCATATGGGGATTCAGGCTTTCTATTACTTTAGTTGCATAGGATATGAATAGTACTTGCTTAATTATGACACACCGAAAAGGGAAAATAATTGAGAAAGTGACCTTGGCACATTAAAAAAGGAAGCATAGAGGCTTTTGACAACATAAATACAATTACTAGTCGGCTAAAGTTCACTCAAAAGAAGCTAGAGCTTTATTTTAAAAAGAGGAGGTAGCAGATTGCCGTTTTACATTGTTGGAGGAAATCTTTAGGTTCCAGTATATGGCACATCTATTTTGAATGACTTATGAAACAAAGAATTATGTGAGAGTCTCAGTGAGTGGTTTGAATTGCATATTTGGAAGCTATGTTTTCTGTGATTAACAACATTTTGTTTTTTAGAAAGCAAATAGAGCCATCAAGTGAACGACAATACTAGTCATAGCTGTGGGACAAAATAAAATAGAACATGTTGGAAGGATACATTTAATGTAACTTCTGATTGCACGGCAAGTTTCCTACAACTATGTATGAGTGGTTTTAGATACAGCTAGTTAAAATTTCTGTTGCTTCACCAACTGCATGATCTTGACCAAAATATTCACCACCTCTGTATGCTAATTTTCTAATGTACAATATGGGGTCAGTAGGGTTGGACTTTTATAAGGATTGAATGAGAACAGTTTGGAGTCTGGCATGAAGTATTCATAAGTTTGAAGACAATGTATTAGCAATTTTTGAGAATACGAACAGTTGGAATTAGACTAAACTTCCAGGTGCGCTTTAATTCAAACAACCCTAATAGAATGTTCTAAAGTGTGCGGTGAAATCCAGGACGAGAACACAGGGAGTTTCTTGGTCCTCCTGCAACTCCTCTCACCTTCTCATTCCTGGCTTCAAACATCACTTATGATGGATTTTGTTGGATTTTTTAAATTCCTTGGAGAAACTCAAACTTTGTATAATCATCAGGCTTAAAAATTTCGCTGAAATTTTTGTGAAAATGTTCTATAAAAGCCTGTTAATACCACAAAAATTCTTTAAAAGGCTGGACCTGTTTTGTCCTTACGCAGTTGGGAAATTTTCTAGTCCCTGTCGAGACACAGTATTTGGAAGACAGTTCTGCAGACAACTGAGACCGACACATGTCACTGGAGCGGCTCTTGCCACACACACCAGCCAGCCAAGCACAGGCACAGGAACAAGAACTATTCCTGGAAGATCATTTCATCACTCATTATCCAATGTTCATTCTTTACTCCCTTTTGATTAGTCATTCTCATAGAAGAATATGGTCATTTGGGAAACAAATGTTCTGATTAAATTTGCATTGAAGAAATTTGAGTAAGCTTTTGAAACAAAAATTGTGACTTGTTTCTATTTTTTCCATTCATCAAAAACATTGATCCTTAAAGGAAAACATGATACTTTTCTACTACATAGTGAGCCACTAAGAAAATTTAAAGCCTTTTACATCATTACACATAATAAACTTCAAATAATTACAAGGAATTAGAAATCTTTTTCTACTATAAGCTAGTATTTACATTTAAGAACATTTTGTTGGGCAAATGTGAAATACTACATAATCATTACAAGCCTACTAGAAAAAAACACTCCTAGATAATCCTGCAACCAGGAAAGAACAACAAAGAGTTTATTTTATGTGAGTAAACAAAAAGATAAAAATAATAGCGTATTAGTTATATTCTGTATTTTTTTTAAAGATTTTATTTATTTGACAGAGAGAGATCACAAGTAGGCAGAGAGGCAGGCAGAGAGAGAAGGGGAAGCAGGCTCCCTGCTGAGCAGAGAACCCTGAGATCATGACCTGAGCCAAAGGTAGCGGCTTAACCCACTGAGCCACCCAGGTGCCCCAATATATTCTGTATTCTTAAATTTGGAAAATTTTAATTATTGAAGCTTTACTTATTCTTTATTTCATTTTATTAACAGATAACGTTTCTGATGAGTTGGAGCATGAGCTATTTTTATGAAGCTATTACACTCACTAGAATTATTAAATACCAGTAAAGCCAATGCAAGAAGCTAAGATTCCAGTTTGAAGCTAAAAACGAAGCCTTTCAAGGAAGTGAGAAGTTGCGACTCTGGTGTTGTCAATTCTTTAGTGACACCTGTTTATAAAACAGATACTAAATGAAACTGCCTAAAGGACCATTTTATAGTAGAAAAATTAAGTGCCTTTAGACTCAGACATAGTCAATTTACATCCAAAGCCAATGCTCAGGGTGCAGAGTAAACACGATGCGTGTCCCTTGGTACTGAGCATTTAAGTTATCTGTTATCTGCAATTTCGTCTGCTGAAGTTAACTGTTTGAATGCTAAGCTTCTTGATTTTAGCATGAAACATCATTTTGGTACACCCTATGTCTGCACTACATGTGCAGGACATTCCCTAACTAAATCCATTTGGAATTCTGTATCCTAAGCAGAGTCGTCTTAGTTTGTTCGAGAACAGAAAAAAAAAAAAAAAAAAAAAAATGCTGCGAAGGCATCTGACTACTGCAAAATAACTTCCCTTCTGATCTAACCTATTGCAAAGCATTGGCAACTCCCAGAGTGGATTTAATGATGCCTTGATTGCATTGTACCATCTCTTTCGTCACTGCTGGATGCATTTGGCTCCAACTGAGATTTGAAGAAATGAAATCAAAGCATGGTTTATGGTATGAAAATTATATAAAAGCTCAGAACCTATCACATAACCAATGAAGTGAGAGCCTATAACTGTTAATAATGTCCTTCTGCCAGGAATCTGTTCCTTTGCTTTGTTCTGATGTCTGCTCTCTTGGCTCACTTTATGTGACTGTCTTTTACTTTTGCCCCCCCCCCTTTTTTTCTTGAAACGTTTTAAACCACTCTTATTCTTTCTCTTTGCAGAATATCTCATTTCTGCCTTTTAGTTTCTGCATTTAAACTCTTTCCACTTGTAACCCTCCCACACACCCCTTTTTATCTTTTTCCTATGAGCAACATTTTACATTGAGTCCCCAATTCAATTTCAGACATCTATTTCTTTGTTTGACCCTTGTTAGCGAATGAGTCCTATTTTTTAGTTTCCAACATATGAAACTGAACATCACGATCAATCAGGTGTTAGAGGAATGGGAGAAACTAAGAGACCTGCAGCCCAATTAAGGCTACGGCTTTCTATATGAACTTGGATAAATTACTTAGCCTTAGCAGAAAACTGGGATTACAAGTAGTTTTCCTCCTACTATATTAACATGAAGAATAATGACAATTAACGTTTATAAGAGAGTTATTTCTGCTATTCAATAAACCCCATTCTATTGCTAACAGCCCTTCTATAGATTCAAAGAGGGTGTATTCTGTCTCTGTGTCTAGGTAGAGAAAACAAATGAGTGCGCATGAGCATTGCCATTTCACACAAGAGGACCTGGATAGCACATGAAAATATAATGACCTCCTTCTGAGTTCTAACAGACAAGCTAACTAAGACTGGCAAAATTCATAATTACTACTGCTATTACTCAGAAGAATATATTTGATTTGAGACAAAATGACCAAAATTTTGCTTGTATTATTTCTCTTAACATTGCTAACAACCTTAGAAAGGGAATCTAGCTTCCTTACTCAATTTATATATGATAAAACTCAGGCTTTGAGAAGCTGAATAATTTTTCTAATCCATTTGGAAAACCACTCTGACAGCAAATTTGAAGATACTAGCTATTAGGATTTATTGTCTCTTCAGAAAACTGCTACACACACACACACCCCCCCCCCCAAACACACACCATAGTGTATCTGAAACATTACAAATAAATCTCAACAATTTCAAATGAAATTATCTTCTCTCTGAGCCCCTGGAGAGAAAATGAGATTTCCAGACAGGTAAGTGAGGTAAGTGTATCACATGTTATATTTAAGTGAGCAATTTCCTAAGTATCTGATATTGGATCAGTAAATGAAAGGTTTGTGGATTTTATCTACTATTTAGGCCCATGAATTTGCTACATCATGTCTTCTTTCACATTTACCATCAAAACAACATGTAATGTGCACATAGCAGCATCCTCAACTCCATTAGTAGGTAAAGTGGCCTCAAGTCCAGTCATTTTAACTCCTCATGTGCTTGCAATTAACCATCTGCATTTTTGTTGGAGTATAAAAATTTTAAATCACATTAGCTTATACAGTTTATAATTTTATCTAAACCACAGCTTTCAAACGTTTTATCAAAGCATTGCTTGAACTTTTTCTAGCCTTTAAAAATGCTCAAAGTCAGATGCAGAACCATTCAGTGACATGTGGGAAACTACGGTAATTGATGAGGGAGCAGAAGGCTGCTGAGGACAAAGCAGAAGCTGACACCCGGCAAAGTCCCCACCAGCCCCTATTCCTGGGTGGGACACTGTGACATTCTTCCAGGAATCTCCCATCTTTTTTTTTTTTTTAATGTTTTGTGGGTTTTTTTAGATTTATTTATTTGACTGAGATCACAAGCAGGCAAAAAAGGTGGGCAGAGAGAGAGGGGGCAGGCTCCCTGCTGAGCAGAGAGCCTGATGTGGGGCTCAATCCCAGGACCCTGAGATCATGACCTGAGCTGAAGGCAGAGGTTTAACCCACTGAGCCACCCAGGGTCTCCCAACTATCTTAACATTAATACCTTGCTAGGGCAGAAAAGCAACCTTAATCAGACAATGGCAAGGCCTCAGGGCCCCCAGTATCTAGTAGGTCCTCTTTAGCATATGAAAGTTCTTTTGAAACCTTCCTTTCCTCCTCCAACCCAGTAGTATATATAGTCAGCCACTCTTCACAGCCCCCTGGCAGCAGCTCTTTCTGCCCACGTCCTGTCTCCATGCTTTAATAAACCACCATTTTGCACCAAAGACGTCTCAAGAACCTCATCTCTATTCTAGAACTTCATCATAATGATCTCAATATCCGACAAAGGCAGCTAGCTACAACTCAATGCTGCATGCAAATGTTTCTTACTTTCTTATTTCTGTAATGACAATATTTTGTAAAAAAAATAAATTGATTACAGAATAAATTATTAAAGTTTGAAGGGTTTTTTTTGTCCTAATTCCAAATTGAACTTATAAAATTTGCATGTGGTTTGCAGTCACCATTGATCTCCACGGATCTTTCATGGCAAAGTAACCATGTGGAGAATACCAGTGAAAGACAAACAAAATCTATCATGTGTTTATACGTTTGTTTGGTTTTTTTATAATTATGTATGAAGCCTCTTTTGTGATCATTCTTCGTTTTTATGTTATCTTTAATTTTAGTTGCCTATTAAAATTATGTTCCTACTAGGAATCCTATCTATCAGAGATAATTTCTGATATTGTTTTCTAAGAATTCCCAGCATTTTCTTTCAAATAGCTTTAATCACTATTTTGCATTTTCTTGATTACTTAAAGGTTAAAAAAGTTATCTGGAAAAAAAAAAAATCTAACAGGAAATATTTGAACGGATTTAGTTTAAAAGAATACATCAACCCTGATTTGATAAGATGAAGTCTGCCTTAGGGCACAGATAAGACTAATAGGGATGCCTGGGTGGCTCAGTTGCTTGGGTGGCTGCCTCCGGCTCAGGTCATGATCCCAGCGTCCTGGGATCGAGTCCCACATCGGGCTCCTTGCTTGGCAGGGAGCCTGCTTCTCCCTCTGCCTCTGCCTGCCACTCTGTCTGCCTGTGGTCGCTCACTCTCTCTCCCTCTCTCTCTGACAAATAAATAAATAAAATATTAAAAAAAAAAAGAAAGTGCATATTTAAAAAAAAAAAACTAATTTGATTTTCATACAATTTTGAGTTCAGTTTTCTAAAGTACTTCTACGGAGTACAATGAAATACTCAAAAACAAATAGGGAAACTGCACAGGGAATTAAATTATCACTATTTCCAGAAAAATTATTTTATACATAGTGAAACTAAAAGAATCAACTAAGAAGCTAGGAGAGTTTGGTATGTAGACCACACACACAAAAGAACAGCTATTAGAAACTGTATGACATCAAATTTCATATACGAAAGCAACATCAAATACCTAATAGTGAAATTCAGAAATGTTTAATGTAAAATTTTCCAAAGACCTGAATAAATACAAGAATTTCCAGAATAGAAAAACTCAACACTGTACACCATAAATGAATTTCCCCAAAATTATCCCACAAATTATAAGCCTAGTCAAAATATTTTTGTCAAAACATAACTATGTTTATAAGCAATGTGATATTTAATCTGAAAGATATCAGCAAATTAGTCAACAAAGCCCTAAAGAAAGTAGCCATTTAGGAGGAATTAGTCTTAATTAGTAATAAAATAGACCACTAAGTAAGGAAAATAATGTGACATAATACCCAGAACTGATAAATAGAACAGTGGACTGAAAGAGAAAGCTCTAATAGACAAAGGACATCTAGAATTCTTGTATGTAAAGATGGGGATTAAGTCAGAAGAAAGATTTTTTAGAAACTATTTTAGAGACTTTTTAGGCAAAATGAAGCTGGATGTCTACCTCCATTCTTAAAATATTTCTAAGAAAGCATTATTGTGAAATAATGTGAAAGAACTAGAAGAAAAAACTTTAATTGTTAAAAGTAATTCTGTAGTCAAGAATTACCTTCTGGAGGCACAAATCCCAAAGTCACAGAAGAAAGTTCTGATACTTTTACTTCATCAAAATTCCATCTCATATGAGGTTTATGTCCTAAAGACAGATCATTGTTCATTCAGTCCGTCATTGAATAAACTTGTATGGGGCACAGAATGTGTTCTGGGTACATTTCCAAACATATGAAACACGTCATGAAGAGATTAGACAAAATCTCTTGCCCATGTTGTTTTTCAAGGAGTAGAAATAGATAAATAAGTGGACATATCATCTCAGATGGTAATAAATGCTATGAAAAAAATTAAGCAGGAAA
Organism: Mellivora capensis; assembly: GCA_004024625.1. Classification (NCBI taxonomy): domain Eukaryota; kingdom Metazoa; phylum Chordata; class Mammalia; order Carnivora; family Mustelidae; genus Mellivora; species Mellivora capensis. The sequence goes on from PISX010018886.1 coordinate 33,323, forward strand.
AGAATGGCACTAATAGAAACTTTTGAATAAAAGAAGAGGGCACCTGGGTGGCTCAGATGGTTGGATGTCCAACTCTTGATTTTGCCTCAGGTCATAATCTCAGGGTCCTGGACCAGCCCAAGGTCAGCTCCACATTCAACAGGGAGCATGCTTGAAGATGTTTCCCTCTCCCTCAGGCCCTGCCCCTTTCTTGTTCTCTTACTAATAAATTTAAAAATATAAAAGAATGAATGAATGGAGATGGAGAGTACGCAGTTTTATCAAAGGTATGAAGAAAAACATATTTCCACAAATTATCTGTGAGATTTACTGGAACAATTTTTTAAAGAGGAATTTAATCACAGATAATATGAACAAACCCTTTGACTCATCAATTTTAATTTGAGGTGTTTCACCAAAATATATTTGGGCATAACTCACATATATGTATGTATACAAGGTTATTTTTATAGCATTGTTTGTGTAGGGGAGAGGGGAAGACCTTTAAGGAACTTTATTTCTCAGTAGACAATTAGTTCAATAAAATATGAACATCCATAGAAAGTACTCCTATATGCATCTGTTAAAAAGAAGCAAATAGATTTGTTATGATAATCTGGAAAACTCCTTTAAAATATAAAGCAAACAACATAGGAGTTTGTATGTATTATCCTTCTGGTACAAAACAAGATGTATTTATGTATTTGTGTATATGCCTGAAAAAATTTTGAAAGGATGCACAACGTTAATTCTGGGGAGTAGGACTGATGTTGTAAGAATGAGATAGACTCATTTTTCTTTGTTCTGCTTAACATTTTTACTATGTGCCTTGTTATTTTCACAGAAATAAAAAATTTAAATAGTGAGGCAAATATTGTTCATTTTGTACAAGAAAGTTGAAATGCTCATGACAATATTGCATTAGATTAGTGGTCAAAATAAATATTCAATTTGTCCTAGAAGAATGGATGGTACAAGTAAATTATGCTAACAAATCCTCTATGGGTTCTAAATTATATTGGCTGGATGACTACAGCAATCACATTAAAAGCATAATTAGCAAATTGCTATCTCAAACTGTGATTAAAGAAAAAAGATGATGACAGACTACATCACAAACTGTCCTAGTCTGTTTTGGCTGCTGTAACAAACTATCATGGACTGGGTGACATACGAACAACAGAAATTTACTTCTGCCAGTTCTGGAGGCTGGGAAGTTTGGTATCAAGGCACTCGCAGAGTCAGTTTGCCATGACGGCCTGCCCTATTGTTCATAAACCGTCATTTTCTAGCTGTGTCCTCACATGGCAGAAAGGGAAAGGGATTGGGGGTGGGTAACTCTTAAACAGATACTAATGCCATCCATGCGGGTTCCACCCTCATGACCTGATTGTCTCCCGAAGGTCTGTCCTCCCCATATGATCATCCTGGACTTGAAGATTTCATGAAGGAATTTGGGAGAGGGGAGAACACAAACTTTCAGTCTGTAATACACACTAGTATCATTTTTAATTTACACAACAGTTTTAGGACAGTTATACGACACCCCAAACAGTTATAGGATGCTGATACCTAACATGGTTACGTGTCTGGAAAATACACAGCATTTGTTTATGAATCTATAACACGATTATCTCCTTCAGAAATTGTTATTCACTCTTGACTCACCAATCAGGAGCTACTAGGATTCGCATATGCTCCAAAATTTATAGGCCTACTCTTTGGTAGGTTTTCACCATCAAACTTGATTCAGACAGCTATTATTAAATCTTACTCTGGTATGTAGCTATTGTGGTGCTGAAAAAGCAAATCCCCTAAAATGACAGTGGTTTAAGCTATGCTGTAATGTACATGGACATAGAAAACAAATGCTCTAAAATTGTCTTGACAAAATGTGTTATTTTTCCAGTGCTGTACAAGCTGATTAATAATGAGGGATTTCAGTGACTTGGAATTCAGAAGAGTTGACACTCTCCTCATCTAGTGATGTGACACTGTAATAGCTTATTTTACTGGAGGTGGTAATAGGCCTGCATGATAAATAAATAAATAAATAAAAATAAAAAGGCTCTATGACAAAGCATCAGCTATTTTTTACCTAGAGTCTAACCAATTTCCGATAAAGGAGCGTAAATTCTGTGTTCTCCTTATTTATTCAGGAGACTTCATGAAAAGCAAACACTTAAATTTGGAGGGATGCTATAGAAAGAAGATTATCTGATAATGTGAAGATGCCCATAAAGTTTCCTAAGTTAAAAAAAGGTAAAGAGTATGTAGGGGAATTTTAACATCATATGCATGAGTCTCATTTAAAGTTAATTTTTTTCATATGAAATTTTTACCCACACTGATCCATCATTTCTACAGAAATTGCTCAACGAGCATATGAGGAATGATCATTGCCTTGAACTCAAACATTCCTTCTTGATAAAAAATAAAATAGTATTATGTAAATTTACTACAAAAAACTCCGAGTAACTAAAACTCAGAGATATAAATAGTAGGCACACCTATGTCAGGACATCTGCCCACAGAGTAAATTATACTTGATGTAAAAAGTGAACCATCTTCTGCATAATTCTTTATAATTGCAGAGAGTATAAAAAGTAATTTTGGGGATCAATTCTAGTAGATATGTATGACTCGCCATGGTTGACATTTTTCAGGTGCTACTTCTTGCCCGGAACTATCCCCTTTGCTCAGATTTGTAAATGTTTCCTTTGCTTATTTATATATGTGTATCTTTGTTGCTTATATACCTAAAATTTCTTAGTAGTAATGACTTAAAAAATCTTACTTAAAATCATTTAGATACTATGACACAATCAGATATGCAGAACGTTGTGCCTATCATCTTTACCATGGTGCATGCTGGGGCCAAGAGTCCCAGGAAAGAGCAAAGGTTGGACCTGCAAAAGCCAGTTCCACAAACAGCCTTTAGGACAGGTACCTGGAAAGCCCCAAAGAGAATGCCAGAAATTTGGCAATCTCAAGCAAGGTTTAGACAGATGTTTTAAGAGGCTGGAGAGGGAGGGAATATTATCTGCCTAAAGCAACAGAATTATGTTAACTATATCTTGTAATCTTGGATTTTATATAGAATGTCATCAGCCTTCACCAGAAGTATGGGATGTAGTATCTCACCCCTCCAGCAAAAGAGCCTTACCAGCATTCAGGAGAGTTTAAGGTTATCACAAATCCATAATGCAATCCAGCAAAAAGTCCGTATTATCAGAAAGTGAGGTAAATATCTAGACAACTGAAAAGACTTCGTATGAGTTTTGAGGCTCTGTACCACCTCCAGCTTTTCAGCTCAAAGGCAACATGGAAAGAGAAGGACTGCTATAACTGGGAGCTATGCAAGCCCAAGAACACACCAACCCTATCAGTTGCCAGATTTGATCAGCAACACAGTGTTAGTGAGTCTCGCTCCTACCAAAGGGAGACAGAGCTGATAGACCTCCTGCTCTGAGCAAGGTGGAGTCTGGACCCAGGTTAGGCCTACCCACAGATGCTGCTTTAGGAATCTGGGAAAGAAACTGGAAAAGGCAAGAGTTCAAGAGTTGAAATTGCTTAGAGTCAAGTCCAAACAGAGTCCAAGACTCTGTTTAGTCTTCAGGGTCTAAACAAATGTGGCTTCAACTTTACTTTCTAGAATTAACTTATGGAGAATCAATTTTCCCATCTTATGATCTGACCAAATAAATTTTGTGGCATGCCCTAAGTCTTAGTGTCTTCAGGGTTTTCTGGCATTTTTTCAGGTCTAGAATGTCTTCCCAACACATCCCATCCTCTCATTGAAGGCCCAGCTCAAAATTACCCACCATCTTCACAGAACTTGAGGGATGAGCACCACTTCGGAAAAAATTCTCTTCTTTATTCTCTATGACACACCACTTTCTGATTTTTGTAATTAAAAAAAAAAAATCAGTCTGCATTTCTTGTTACCTTTCAAGTCTGTCTCATTTGGAGGAAAAATTTCTTAATTATAACTAATTTGTTTGCATATGCCCCATGATGCTTCATAAAAAATAATTTTATAATAAATATTTATTTAGTCATTATTTTTCAACATTATTCTATCAAGAAACCACTCATATGGTAAACCAGTCTGATTCGGATGACACAAGGAGTCCATTTCTGACCGTAATTATGGAATGCATTATTTTAATATTACATAACACAAATACCAAAAGGAAGAACATACAAACACCCGTGTCTTAAAAAGACTCAAATCTACTATGCTAAGATTTTCCATTTTACTTGAATGCTGAGTTGGAGTCTTTACCCAAGTACTAACTAAACAACATTTTAATTCAGCATCATCTCTGCCTTTCCTGTTCCCATTGCCTTAATGTTCCCATTGGCAAATACTAAGAGTGACTAGTAGTTAAGTAACTGAGTAATGGATTTAATACAGCAGTTGAATTTAGAAGCTGTGTCTGAGCAAATCAATATTCACAAAAAATAGGGAGACAGGTGCACTTATTGGAAGTCATGGCACAGCAAACAAAATCCTCCTAACGTTTTGGGGAACTCCATTGTAAACAAAGCATATTCCTTCAAAATGTAGAAAATTTTACCAGTCCTCAGAGGTTGGTTGAAGGGACATTGCAAAGGGTGGTAAATTTTAGATTTCCTTTTTTACTGCTTTTTTTTTTCTTACATCTATTTGCCATGTTTTTGTGCATTTTGATTTTCCTTCAGGTGTTTATTTTTCTCAGTGGAGAACAGATCCTCCTGGGCCTTTAAAAATGATTTAATTCTTAATACCAAAATCTCAGCAGTCTTGAGCAGTTCTGCAACACAAACCATAGCATATGGGTCAAGACTGAAAGTACTGCAGTGAGAAATCAAAATTCTAGAGAGATACTGTTTGGCATGGAGGAATGCTATAAAATGAAGATCGTTGTAACTGACAAGTTCTCAATTGTCCATTTCACTCTCTCAGGTGTGGGCTGCTCCTTTTAGAAATGAAGGATGTTTTGGCAAGCTAAACAATAAGAAATCTGTAATTTTACAGGGGAAATAAACTGAAACTTATATTGTTAATACCCAGATTTAACAGCTAGGACAGTAACGGGAATTGCCTTTGTTGCCTTGGAACACTACTTAAATGAAAATTTATAAGGTCATCTGGGACATATAAATTCTGGAGGTCATGCATATTGAGTGAAGAACATTAGTCTGACCCATAGATAGACAGCTTTGGTCATGTGAGAAATGAAGCCATCCGAACACCTTTAGAACAGCAGACCAATTCCCAGCCTTAAATAACTTCCAACACAATTGCTGGTCAACACAACATAAAGAAAAGGATGCGGATGTACCATGGCACTGTGGCTTAGAAAGTGTTATTTAAGAATGAATATGTTCATCACTCCAGGGTGGAAAGGGGTCTGACTTTTTCACAAATAATTCTAGCTGGTAATTTTATAACTTTTTCAGGAGAGAATAAAACAAATTTCGAAAAGAAAATTGTTACTACATCATGAAACACAAAGACTGGAATCACCAATGGGCAGGGTTAATTACTACCCAAACATATTTTGTCTTTGGTTAACTAAGAGTATTCTAATTTAGGAACTGAATTTGTACAGAAGCCATACACACTTAAGAAAGATTATATAGGGGCACCTGGGTGGCTCAGTGAGTTAAAGCCTCTGCTTTCAGCTCAGGTCATGATCCCAGGGTCCTGGGATAGAGCCCTGCATCGGGCTCTCTACTTGGCAAGGAGCCTGCTTCCCTTCCTCTCTCTCTGCCTGCCTCTCTGCCTACTTGTGATCTGTCAAATAAATAAATAAAATTTAAAAAAAAAAGATTATATACCCCTACCTTTTATTTTTTTCAAATTCTTTACTCAACCCATATCCATCTGTTTTCTGTATGCTGTATTTAGAATTGAAACAAAGTTTCTCCTACTAAGAAAACCCCTAAAACAAAGAAAAATTCCTAAGGCAATATAATTATCATAAAAGGTATAGGAAGAGAGGAATCGGAATAAAAAAATAGAACCCATCTTTTCAAGATGGGTTTTGAACCCATATGTTCAAGAAGGCAAACACAGAAATGGGGCAGTGGCTACAAAGTGATGAGAAATCAAGAGTTTTTAAGAAATTACAAGGCGGGGCGCCTGGGTGGCTCAGTGGGTTAAGCCTCTACCTTCTGCTCAGGTCATGGTCTCGGGGTCCTGGGATTCAGCCGTGCATTGGGCT
>PISX010018887.1:0-39475 GCA_004024625.1 Mellivora capensis
CATCATTTAAAAGATCTGTGATTGTTAAATAAACTTAAAAACCATAAACATCCATATTTTGGCATCTAATTGCTTTTTAATATGTATTTCCTTAATAAGCAGAAGGTTGAGCTGCTCACTATATTGATAGAGCTTTGGTGTTTCCTTTCTCATTCTAATCTTATCCTACTTAATAGGAAACAGCTGTTCTGACTCATATTAACATCAGGTCATGGCTCCATTCCTGATCTTTTGAGTTTTAGGCTACCTTGGTATCCTGGTTTTATCCACTGTGATTTATGGTTTCTAAGCAGTGTTAATTCTTTATTCTACATTATATTCTACATTATACACATGATATATACATTATATCAGTTTAGTAACTGTGAGTGAATATTTGTGATGAAAACCAATAGACACCACAATTTGACTTTAACAACTTGACTCTGTATTTAAGTAAGAACAGTCTTCATTTATTCTGGTACTTTCCAAAGGCAGGGTCACTGTGGGTTTATTCATTGAGGTACTCTGAGTGCCTTCCTTGCACATAGCGATCCTAATTGAAGTTTGCTGAACAAACACAAATTTATATGTTCAATTTCTTTCTTGTTCCAAAGTAATTATACCAATTTAGTAAAAAGGGAAAAAACTGAAGAAGCAAGTAGCAAGTTCTAAAGCAAACCATGCTTCTGAACTGCTTTGCTTAGGTTGTTTTTCTGATTTTGTTCATATTATGGATCCAAACCTTGCCGTCTTTGAGGTTTGCATGCTGGCCCTGGGCCCAGTCCAGCCTTGGCATAGAAACCCTTCCAAGCCCTACGGCCACCTTTGGCTCAGCTGCTGCTTTTGTTTGTTTCTTCATCTCTGTTTATTTTAATTACCTTGGCTTCTTCTGTACTTTAGTAGTAGAAGACTGTAAGCAGGACAATGCAAAGGACATTGTGCAACGGGATGAGGTCAAAGATGACTTGGGTACGAGAAGATCACCAAACAAAGAAAATCTATCTAAAAAGCTGGACTTGTGTTCTGACTCAAATAGGCTCAAACTCAAAAATTTTTAAACCGCATTATGCTTTTTATTAAATATTTATCATTCTAAGTTGGAAAGCCATAGAGATTGTCATAAGATCAAAGAGGGAGAAAAATTTATACAGGACAATATGCTTTCTTTTTTTAAGAAGCTAATGTCTTTATTTTGTGATAACATGCATGTGGGAAAATTATAAAAACATTATGGAATTTTCTTACATGAGGTATATATTTGTGTAAAAAGCTAGTCTCCTGACTCTACTATAGTGTCATCCACAGAGGAAATACCTTTCCACTGGCCCTGTTTGAAGTCTTGTTGCTGGTTCAACAACTTTAAATAATACATGTATGTATCAGATTTTAATCTAATGACTTCCGACACACCTATTGCTTCCCAATTTCAAAAGTCTTGCTTGTTAACATTATCCTTCTCCAACTTTCTCCCCCTCTTCCTTTTAATATTGGCCAGTTAAATTATTTTTAGTTATATTGTTTTCCTTTCACTTAACTCAAACTTTTACTGAACCCTTTATCGGTGCATTAACATTAAAAAGTATCTCTTGATTTTTTCCGCTATATAAGCTATCGTGCCCTGCTTTTAAAATCTCACTCTCTCTTTTTTCAACAGTTTATCTTTAGCTCACTGTGAATTTACATTCATGTTTTCAAGACTGAGAATATTTAAATCATAGTCTATAGCCCACATTTTGTCTCTACATTCATTCTGAACGTTTAGGGAGGGACTGAACGTGATGGGTGAAGATCATTTTTATGACTGCCCCTGTTTTCAGTCATATTTCCTGATAATAACTCCTTTTCACACAATAATGTTCATTCTCATTACAAAATACATAATATCAGGTGGTCCTATTAATGCTCATGATAAGCTTGGTTACCTGATTAGTTTGATGACCATCTGATCTCTCCATTTTAAAGGTAAATTTTTCCCTTCTTGATATAAGTAGTAGAATCCCTTTGATCTCTTGCTGTACCATATTGTTGTAGACTCATGAAATCCTATACTTTATTCATTTTTTTAAAATTTAGGCATTAGCAAAGTAAAACACACAAGCCAAATGCAGCCCGTCAACTGTTGTGTAGGGAGTGTGAGCTAAAAATGTTAATGTTTTTTAATGATTGAAAAAAAAAACCAAACAGAAAAATACAACTTCATGACACACGAAAATGGGATAACTTTCAAAGAGGACGGGGAGGAAGTCGCGTGACCTGAACCGTATTAGAACCGGCACGAGGGAGAGGTCCCCTGTCAGAGAAAGAGGCGCTTGCGCTCCTGCGGGGGCTGGGGCCGTCGCTGTCCCCTCCCGGCCTGGCCCCGCTGCGGACCCCGGGAAGCCGCTGACTCAGGGACCGGCGCGCCGGGTCCCCCTCCGCGGTCACGCGGTCAGGGCGGGGACAGTTGTATCTTTCTCCAGGGCTGCTGCGACCGCACCAACTGAGCAAGGTGTTTTCTAACCCAAATACGCACACCCTTACCCCTTCCTCGGGGGAGCGCGGGGGCGGGGGGCACCGGGGAGCAGCTGTCCGCAGGCTCAGAACCAAGATGCCTTCCAGCAGCCACTTGGTAGACGCCGGTCGAGAAAGAACAGGTGTCGGGGCGCGGGGACCGCCTGCCTCCACGGCGCCCCCTCCTCCCACCTCCGGTGCGTAGGGGTTGCCACGCGGGTCCTTTCCCGGGTCTTAATTTCGGACCAGATCGCTGTGCGGCGGGAGCCACACGCGGTGACGGTGCCTGGCACAGAGTAGGTGCTTAATAACTATTTGTTCAACTAAAAAAAAAAAAAAAAAAAAAGTCACACCAGTCACAGAAGGTGCGAATGAAGCTAAAAGCGACCCAGGGGGGAAGAGCCACGTCCCCTCTCCCTTCCTGCCTTCACATCTGGCAGGTCTGGGGATCTCCTGCCTTCACATCCCACTGGCCAAACACAGCTGGGTGCCAGCCGGCAAAGGAGCCCTCAGAGTCGGTCTCCAGGGCCCACAGCAAAACTGCACACACACAGGATGTGGGTTGGGGGGTTGGTCCAAACGAAGTATAACCAGCACAATGAAAAACAGCATTTTCAACAGGAAAGTGACCTGGATGTTGGTCTACGTCAGGTGTGAGTTTTATAATGAAATCGATATTATAGGACTGTACATATAAAAAATCTCAATGTCTACTCTAACATGAAGCAACATGTAGAATAGATACAAAAAACGTATTTCGGTTTATTTATTTGTTATTTCAGCAAACATTGTAAGCCGGAGGAATTCAAAGTGTTATCCAGCGGTTCAGGATATTTGAGATCAAAAAATCTGAAACACTGAAAAATTTCTATCCAAACAGTTAAATACTATTGAGGTAACATCTATCATATGTCAAAAGTGATTTGTATACATTATCAGACCATCGAGCTATTATTATTGTTCTCATTTTCTGGAAGAAGTTGAGAGAGGGGATTAGTCCAAGATTTCATAGCAGATAAATGCCAGACCTTGTTGAAACTCAGGTCCTCCTATCTCTAGCAATTACATATTGAGGTCACCTTTCCCTTTAAAATGACATTATTCCAAGTGACTGAGGCTCGTATAATGATAAAAGCATGACTGGTTAGGAAATGCAGTAATAGAATGATTCACTTTCACTAGATTTGGGGTTCAACCACAATTGTAGCGGTACTCATATTTAACGTTTATTTGTTACCTATCCTTTTCTTCCTTAGAAAAGATTGTTAAAAACCATGTTCCACCGTAGAAAATATTTTCCCCAGGGATTTCATAAATGAACCTAGCTGGCTAATTTTTCGCTCTTCAAAAACATGAAAAGACCTGTTGAGAGAAACAAATAATAGAAGGGAATGCATCTAGGCGAGAGTGGATCCATTGGGTTCTGTTACCACATTTCATGGTTACTTTAATTATTCTTCTGTAAGCAAAACTTTGAGTAATTATCTAACCTGAATATGCAATTACTAAGTGTCAGTCTTAGAGTTGTTCCCAAGGCTCTTTTGAAGCATAAAGCACATCTATTCCCACAAAGAGGCTCGTTACCCGCCATTTGCCATGACTAACATAGTATGTCCTGACATGTATTTAGGGAAAAAAGCCCTGCTTCTCCTTACAATATGTTGTCAAGAGAATGTCTCAGTGAAAGTTGTGTAACAGGATTCCTCTAAAATCTTTTTTTATGTTTGATTTCTACTCTTGTCCTCTCTTGAAATGCCAACCAACATTGCAAATGGCAGCCGCTCTCCCAGACACCACCTGCTGCCTCCATCCACCGATGGCTTGCTTGATGAAAGCATCAGTGTTTTCATATGCTTGGGGTAAAAAAAATGTAAATCAGCACAGCGACCTCCCTCAACCCTCCCCACAGCAGGGGAAACACCAAATTTGTTTGACAACTTATTTCATGCCAGAAAAATTATTTTTATTCTTTTCCTTGAATTTCTAAAAGTGTCTGCACAAAATACTACATTTATTTTAAATGAGGAATGCTGTGTATCTTGATTTTGAGGAAGAAAAAGACTGGCTATTTTTTAAAGTTTGAAAAGAAAATACACCCTTGGTTTCTAATTAATATCACAACATTGCAATAGGAAATGAGCTAATCCACAAACCCATGAACTTGTTGATAGCTCTGTGCCCCAGCAATATATTTTATCTCCCCTGTGGTGGATGGAGCATGTATAATAAAGCCATGGTTTTCTGAGCACATTCAACCAGTTAATTGTTTACTAATGGCAGACAGCAGCAGGAGCTCACCTTCTTCATCTACCACAAGCTTTTCTTTTCCTCCTCTGAGCTGTTCCAGCTTTAGAGGAACCACACAGCTCAATGTAACATAGTATCTGGAACCAAAGAAGTTGTACTTTAGATGGCTCTGTTGTTTCAGTGAACCCAAAGGTATGTGGATGAAGCCTAATCTATAGCGTAATTCAAGGAAAAAGCTTAAAGGTTTATGCAGAAGTTGCTGTAATTTAATGGGAAATTATACTGCATGTTGACAGAAACCTGGAGTGTAGACGTGGTCATTATCTAAACCCCATAAAACATGCGACCGCACGGTGAATGGGGGCAGAACATATCCCTTCTGTTGTTAGCTTCTGTATTCAGATTTTCTTTTCTCAATGAATAGAAAAAGGACTTAGCTACAATCACCCGCACAAACCCGGTCGGTCCTCATGGAGGCGGGGATGTTTTCCGAGGGAGCGATGGAAATTTTCTTTAGTAAACCTGGATTTCTAGATTCAGCTACATTCCCTAGGATGCGGAGAAAGCCATGTCTAATATAAATTGCCTAAAAATCCCACCTCTGTCTTTGTCCACATCCCCGTTGGAACTAGAACAATTTGCCAGCACCAGATTAGGTCAGATAAATGCAACTTGGGAATGAGAGGTTGAAGCTATGCCGCTTTCTCTTGTTTAACTCCTTCAAAATTCTCTCTTTAGGTGTCATGTTGTTCCAATTTTATTGTTTTAATTATATGTTTTCCATCCCACTAAGGCAGTTCTCAAGCCTTTTAGCAAATTAGAATCCATTTGGGGGCTTTTTTAAAAATGCCAGCTGTTGTACCTGATGTCCACAGATTGATTTCATTGATTGGAGGTAGGGCCAGCCCTCCTCAGGAGACTCTGAGGCACATTCAGGCTAAGGACCACCAAATAACCTTGTCTTTGAATGTTATTTTCAATAACTGTGGGGTGACTCTCTGTCCCTCAGTACAGGGAGCTGTGGACTCTTACTGGAACTCGTCATTCCCAGTTTGCCTCGTGCCTCTCAGGAGTCACTCCCTTCTTCCTTTCCTTCTTTTGCTTGACCTCCTATCTCTTTTTTTTTCTTTTTTTTTTTTTTTTCTGTTTGATGAAAATGCTTTTTAAAATTAACTTATAATGATTTATTTGTTTCAGGGGTACAGGTCTGTGAATCACTGACCATCTATCTTACTTGTCCTCTTTACTTTCTCTTCTCAGCTCCCTGCCTGCTTTCTCCCCTCTCCTCCCCTTTCCCTCTCTTCATTGTTACTGAGGAGTTAAAATGATATTCAGCAGTTGGGACACTTGTATACAAATTCCACACTCTGAAATTTTCATTTCAATCAAGAAGTTATAAAATAGACAGCTATCCTTCACAGAGGTTGGAAGTAATTCAAGGCAAGAGAAAAGGATGCAAATAAATAAGTTTAGAAATATGTTCATGAGACTGTGAGCCTTTCATTCTTACATCTTTTAGAAATAGTAGTCATCACTTCTCACTTTTTCCCTTGCCACGCAGTTGTACGGCTTTTACATTAAAGGTAAATTTGCCATCCCCTGCCCCTGCTCTAGCTTCTGCAGAATGTGTACATGTAGACAAAGCCTCAGCTGTAGAGGTATTCAAGTGTGTGTGTGTGTGTGTGTGTGTGTTTCCTGAATAAAAGATTTTAAAAACACACATATATTTTATAAAACTCAGATTCCATTGGTTTCATTTGGGTATGAGTTTTCTGCATTCTTCCTCTTTTTATTATTTTTTGAAAAGTAATCTTAAAGATTTATTTGTTTATTTGTTTGTTTGTTTATTTATTTATTATTTTAAGGGGGCACAAGAGGGAGAGGCAGAGGGAGAGAGAGAGAGAGAGAGAGAGAGAATTGTAAGCAGAGTTTCCATGGAGCATTGGGCCTGACCTGGGACTGGACCCCAAGATCCTGAGATCATGACCTGAGCTGAAACCAAGAGTCAGGGTCCCTTTGCTATTACTTTAAATCTTAATGTTTCATTTTACATCTTGGAACCAAGCTCTACTACTCTTTTACTTGTTTTTTGTTTGTTCTGCTTTGTGTTTTGTCCCAGCAGCAGCATCTGAATATTAGGAGGAAAGTGGCATCATTATTACTGCTTCATGTGGAATATGACTTTATAAAAAATTAAGCTTCCCACAGAAACTGTTTTTTTTAAAGAAATGGTTTCTCTTCCAGATTCTTAAAATTTTTTTTAAATTTTTTATTAACATATAATGTATTATTAGCCCCAGGGGTACAGGTCTATGAATCGCCACGTTTACATACTTCATAGCACTCACCATAGCATATATCTTGCTTTTTTTTTTAAATTTTTTTTTAAAGATTTTATTTATTTATTTGACAGATCACAAGTAGGCAGAGAGGCAGGCAGAGAGAGAGAGGAGGAAGCAGGCTCCCCGCTGAACAGAGAGCCCCATGCGGAGCTCGATCCCAGGACCCTGGGATCATGATCCAAGCCTAAGGCAGAGGCCCTAACCCACTGAGCCACCCAGGCACCCCTTTTTTAAAATTTTTAATTGTGAAATGTTTCATGGATGCAGAAATGTATATAAAATATGTGTTGTTATTTATTTAAAAATAAATACTTAAAAATACATAGCTGAAGATGGCAGAGGAGAGGGGGACTCCATTTCATCTGGTCCCCTGAATTTAGCTAGATATCTCCCAAGCCACGCTACTCTGAACACCCACGAAATCAGCCTGAGATGTAAGGTGCTATGTCTGGATCTCTATGGGGGCAGAGGATCATCAGTCGAGGGGCACAAAGGACAGGATTGTGCGGATGGATGTCAGAGGATAAACAGAACGGGGAGGGGACCACCAATAGCTACCCACTGGAAAGTAATACCCCAGTGCAAAACATCTTGTGCCTGGGGACCAGCCATAGTCTGGAAACCAGTGGCCATGGGACTGGAAGGGACTGATAACAGCTTAGAACACAGGGACTTAAGGGGCAAATGCTGGGACTGGGGGGCCACAGGCGCAGACCTGAGCCCTCACACTTGGTGCTGGCAGCCACCACCACCTCCCATGCCTTAGAGGACCTGGCTTGGACCTGTACCCACAGACCCAAGCTGGCAACTGCCAGGCCAGCCCACCTCGTACTGAGATCACTCACAGTTTTGGTAGCATGGGGGGCAGAGACAAGCGGGGGGCCAGATTCCCTGCTGAGAGGATTGCTGGAGCTGTGCACCAGCTGTGGGAAGATGTGCTTTTCAGCAGTGCTTACAGAAGGGGAGACTGTGTGTTCTAGAGAATTCAGAGAGAAGCAGACTGTGACTCTTCTCCTCTGGGGCCGAGGTCTGGGTGCAGACATTTTCCTTTTCTCTGACTTTCTGAGAAGGTGTGAAAAGCTGCCAGAGAACAAGAGCCACCAGAGAACAAAAAACCCAAAAAGCCAGTTTCCACGGAGCCTAGCCCCTTGATAGGAGGCAGGGCAACTCTGCCCAACCAGGATTGACTGAAACAACACAGCAGGCCCCTCCCCCAGAAGACAAGCAGGAAGAGCCAGAGGACAAAAACCTCAGAGTTCCCAGAAAACTGTAAAATCCCAACACGAGAGGAAAACAGTATATTAAGCTCCAGGTGTTGCCTCACAGCCTGTGTATTCCTTAGATATAACTTTTTTCTCTCTCTCTTTTTTTCCCTTTTAAGTTCTTTCTAATATTTATTCTTTTTCTTTTACCTACTTATCATTTCAATTAGATATTTAATACAACATATTCCATAGTAACTTTTTAATTTGGACTTCTTCACACATATATATTTTTCCTTTTTCTTTATATCTATAGATAGATATAGATATAAGATATATTTAATACAACATATTCCATAGTAACTTTTTGACTTGAACTTCTTCACACATATATATTTTTCCTTTTTCTTTATATCTATAGATAGATATAGATATAAGCTTCAATATAGTCCTTTTTTCCTATTCATTTCTACCTTTATATATATATATGTCTATATATATATATATATATATATATACACACACACCAGTTTTAATTTCCCTGTATCTCTGGGAAGTGGTGTTCTCTAACAAAAAGAACAAAATAAGCCTGTGAATAACTGAAATATCCTACCTTGTTTACATCAAGGGATTATAGCCACCTTCCCTTCACCCCCTCTTTTATTTTTATTTTTTTTGTGGGAGGTGTTGTGTGTGTGTGTGTGTCTTTTTGTTTGTTTGTTTTTGTTTTTGTACTTTATAAATCTTATTCCTGGGTTTTATTTTGGCTGGATTTTTTTTTTTTTTTTTTTTTTTTTTTTTTTTTTTTTTTTTTTTTTTTTTTTTTTTTTTTTTTTTTTTTTTTTTTTTTTTTTTTTTTTTTTTTTTTTTTTTTTTTTTTTTTTTTTTTTTTTTTTTTTTTTGGTTGTGGTGGCTTCTTATTGCTCCAATCTTTCCCAAGGTGCACCTTGCCTGGATAGTGGATGATATTTTCAGCTGTACATCCCCTCAACCACAAGTTAACAGAATGACTAGGAGGAGGAACTCCCAACAAAGAAAAGACCCAGAGGCAATGGCCTCTCCTGCAGACCTAATGGATATGGCTATAAGCAAGATGTCAGAAATAGACTTCATGGTAACAGTTATGAAGACAATAGCGAGACCAGAGGAAACATAGATTCTCTATCAATGAGATCTCTATCAATGAGATCCATTGATCTCATCATCTATCAATGAGTCTGTGAGATGACATGTGGGTGAAGATGTGAGATGACATGTGGGATGACATCTCACAATCTCATTTCTATCAATGAGATCCATTCTAATCTAGATACTCCAACAGCTAGGGTAAATGAGGTAGAAGAACATATTAGTGATGTAGAAGACCAACTGATAGAAAAGAAGGAACAGGAGGAGGCCTGGAACAAACAGCTTAAAATCCATGAAAACAGAATTAGAGAAATAAATGATGTCATGAAATCTTCCAATATCAGAATTATTGGGATCCCTGAGAGGGTGGAGAGAGAGAGAGAGAAAGAGAGAGGACTAGAAGATATATTTGAGCAAATCATAACCAAGAACTTCCCTAATCTGGAGAATGAAACAAGTATTCATGTGCTAGAGGCAGAGAGGACCCTTCCCAAGATCAAGGAGAACAGACCAATGCTCTGGCATGTAATAATAAAACTTGCAAATCTTAGAACCAAGGAAACCATCTTAAGGGCAGTTAGGGGGAAGAGATTCTTTACGTACGGAGGGAGGAACATCAGAATAACATCAGACCTGTCCATAGAGATCTGGCAAGCCAGAAAGGGCTGGTTGGCAAGACATATTCAGAGTACTAAACAAGAAACATGCAGCCAAGAATTCTTTATCCAGCAAGGCTGTCATTCAGGATGGATGGGGTGATAAGAAGCTTCCAGGACTGGCAGAAACTGAAAAAAATATGTGATCACTAAGCTGGCCCTGCAAGAAATATTAAAGGGGATTATATAAAAAGAGAAAGACCACAAGAGTGATATAGAATGGAAATATACAGAGACAATCTATAGAAACAAGGACTTCACAGGCAACATGATGACAATAAAAATAATATCTTTCAATAATCACTTTCAATGTGAATGGCCTAATTGTTCCCATAAAATGGCACAGTGTTGCAGACTGGATAAAAGGACAGGACCTGTCCATATGCTGTCTACAAGAGACTAATTTTGAACCTAAAGATACACCCAGACTGAAAGTGAAGGGATGGAGAACCATCTTTCATGCCAATGGACCTCAAAAGAAAGCTGGGGAGCAATTCTCGTATCAGACAAATTAGACTTTAAGCTGGAAACTGTGGTTAGAGATACAGAAGGACACTATATCATTCCTAAAGGGTCTATGCATCAAGAAGATCTAACAATTGTAAATATCTATACCCCAACATGGGAACAGGCAAACACATAAGCCAACTGTTAACCAAAATATACGTATTGATAATAACACATTAATAGTAGGAGACCTCATCACTCCACTGTCAGGAGCAGACAGATCATCTAAGAAGAAAATCAATAATGCTACAAGAGCTTTGAATGACACACTGGACCTGATGGACCTCATAGATATATAAAGAACATTTCACCCTAAAACAACATAATACTCATTCTTCTCAAGCACACATGGAACTTCCTGCAGAATAGACTGCACTCTGCATCACAGATCAGGTCTCAACTGATTCCAAAAGATTGAGATTATTCCCTGCATATTTTCAGACCACAGTGCTTTGAAACTGGAATTCAATCACAGGAAAAGTTTGGAGAAAACTCAAACACTTGGAAGCTAAAGACCATCCTTCTCAAGAATGTTTGGATTGACCAGGAAATCAAAGAAGAACTTAAACAATTCATGGAAACCAGTGAGAACAGAAACACATCAGTCCAAAACCTATGGGCTATGGCAAAGGCAGTCCTAAGTGGGGAGTAAATAGGCATCCAAGCCTCATTCAAAAAAATAGAAAAATCCTGAATACACAAACTATCTTTATACCTTAAAGATCTGGAGACTCAACACCACATTAGGCTTAACCCATGCATGAGATGGCAAATAATTAAGATTAGAGCGGAGATCAATGAATTAGAAATCATGAGATACCTTGGAATGAACCTAAGCAAAGAGGTAAAAGATCTATTCTCTGGGAACTATAGAACACTCATGAAAGAAATTGAAGAAGACACAAAAAGAAGGAAAAAATTCCACATTCATGGATTGGAAGAATAAACATTGTTAAGTGTCTATGCTCCCCAGAGCAATCTATACTTCCAACACCATCCTGATCAAAATACCAATAGCATTTTTCAAAGTGCTGGAACAAACAATCTTAAAATTTGTGTGGGACATGAAAAGACCCTGAATTGTCAAAGAAGTGTTGAATAAGAAAAACAAAGCTGGGGATATCACATTGCCTGATTTCAAGGTACATTACAAACTCTGATCACCAAGCCAGCATGGTACTGGCACAAAAATAGAAACATAGACCAATGGAAAAGAATAGAGAGTCCAGATAGGGACCCTCAATTCTCTGGTCAAATAATCTTTGACAAAGAAGGAAAAAATATCCAATGGGAAAAAGATAGTATCTTCAATAAATGGTGCTGGGAAAATTGGACAACTCTATACAGAATAATGAAACTCAACCATTCTCTTACAGCATACAGAAAGATAAACTCAAAATGGATGAAAGACCTCAGTGTGAGACAGGAATCCATCAAAATCCTAGAGGAGACCATAAGGAGTAATCTCTTTGACACTGGCCACAGTAACTTCTTTTAAGACACATCTCCAAAGGCAAGGGAAACAAAAGTTAAAATGAACTTTTGGGACTTCATCATGATAAAAAGCTTCTGCACAGCAAAGGAAACAGTTAACAAAACAGAGAGGCAACCCATGGAATGGAAGAAGATATTCACAAATGACACCACAGACAAAGGGCTGATATCCAAGATCTATAAAGAACTTCTTAAACTCAACAACCGAAAAACAAATAAGTCAAAAAATGGACAGAAGATGTGAACAGACACTTCTCAAAAGAAGATATATAAATGGTTAACAAACACATGAAAAAATGTTCATCATCACTAGCCATCTGGGAGATTCAAATCAAAACCACATTGAGATACCATCTTACACCAGGTAGAATGGCAAAAAATGACAAGGCAAGAAACAACAAATATTGGAGAGGTTGTGGAGAAAGGGGAACCATCTTACAGTGTGGGTGGGAATGCAAGTTGGTGCAGCCACTTTGGAAAACAGTGTGGAGGTTCCTAAAAAATTAAAAATAGAGCTATCCTCTGACCCAGCAATTGCACTACTGGGTGTTTATCCAAAAGATACAAATGTAGTGAAAAGAAAGGCCATATGCACCCCAATGTTCATAATGGCAATGTCCACAATAACCAAACTGTGGAAAGAGCCGAGATGCCCTTCAACAGACAAATGGGTAAAGAAGAATATTACCCAGCCATCTAAAAGGATGAATACTCAACTTTTGCATCAACATGGACAGGACTGGAGGAGATTATGCTAAGTGAAATAAGTCAAGCAGAGAAAGTCAATTAATATGGTTTCACTTATTTGTGGAGCATAAGGAGTAACATGGAGGACATTAGGAGAAGGAAGCGAAAAATGAAGAGGGAGAATTGGAGGGGGAGATGAACCATGAGAGACTACTGGACTCTGAGAAACAAACTGAGGGTTTTAGAGGGGAGGAGAGTGAAGGGATGGTTTAGCCCAGTGATGCGTATTAAGGAGGGCATGTATTGCATTTAGCACTGGGTGTTATAAGCAAGCAGTGAATAATGGAACTCTACATCAAAAACTAATGATGTACTGTATGGCGACTAACATATCATAATTAAAAAAAATACATAGCTGTGTAACCAATAACCAGATTAACCAATAAAACATAGCCAATGATTTCGACTAGTGATTTTATTTTATTGACATTCTTGGATTAGTAATGAAGTTGAGCATATTATCCTAGAATTATTGGCCATTTGTATATCTTCTTTTCAGAAATGCCTAGTTAAGTCTTTGGCTGTTAGTTTTCTTTGACACCTAAAGCTGCCATCAAGCATGAACTAAACATTTCCATATTATCATTTCTTTGGAAGTTAAACTTATGATTAAAACACAAATATATTCATGTGAAAGAATTCCTCATTGTGTCATATGTATTTTTAGCTCCAACAAGATTTCCATAATGTTTAATACTACAGGAGAGAGCTTGGACAGGTAACAACTTGATGTTCATAGAGGTAGATGTGTACATTTGTGCACATCCTAATTTTGCCCAAATTTCAACTTTACCCCATTATTCAAACTCAGAATCATATAGATTGCAGGTAAAAATAGCCAACCTTCTTAATAGTTGTGCTTTCTGAAACATCATACTACTATCTATAAAACTTTGTGCTTTCAAATAATTCATTCATTCAGTCCAACTTCCCACGGTCAGGTTCTGTGTGGACAGCAGGCAGGTGGGAAAAAAAGCATGAACTTCCTTTAGACAAAGCATTAAAACATTAGGTAAGTCAGTAAGAGAGAAGAATTTTAGAAGAAAAGAAGGTGTATGAACTTTCTTTACAATACCTCAAAATAACCTGAATATATCCATATATTGTTGATTCTTGGTGTCCATTGTAGTTATGTTCTGTAAAGTCACCACAAACACAGAATTAGAAAATACTGACCTGTGGTGCCTCCGTGATACAAAATTAGGTTCCTGCAAGCCTCTGGTCACAACATATTCAACAACGGATCAACATATAATCTGTTTTATGTGTTTCTGCTTAAAGACACCTTATTTAACATACATTGTTGATTCATTAACATCAAACTCACTGAAAACAGGACCAAAACCAATGCATGCATGGAGCTTATCTAAAACCCTTATTTGCTCTGTCAGGCTCATCGCAGCATTGTACTTAGGAACACCAGACAGCAGTGCATTAATGGGTCACTCTAAATAGTAAAATTACCAAGAAAAACCACAAAAATGCAAAAATACCTAGCACTAGCCATCACAAAGAGGACACTTGCTGACAACCTGAGAGCCGAAACAAGAAGGCAGAGTGCCACCTTTTTAGATGTCAGATGGGAACATGTGTGTGGGGCCACTCAATTTTTTTTTACCATTCTTCACATGTCTGCAAATGATTCCCAAAAATGTGGCAAATATCATTTGTGGTTACCCGTACATTTTGGTGAGGAGGCAAACTCACAAACACTGAATCCAGGAATAATGAAAATCGACTTATTTTCATAGGTATGAGAGCATAAATGTGTCCTTCTATGTAAAACTTCAACTGAATACAAGCTACTTCCGTACTACTGGCCTCCATAGGTGGGTCAAAACTCCAGAAATGGCAAAAGGAAAACCAGCAGATCAGTAAAATAGCCCTCAGCAAGAGTTTATTGCACATACAAGTGCATTTTGTGAACTGGGAGTTTTCAAAGCCAAAACTAATATGAAGTTCAGTGGTGTGACATCAAAGAAGGCTTATGAAGTGAGAATCAGGAAGTTATTTAACATTCACAGTGACTAGTAATTACAGTGGGGGTTCCCAGACAGCAGGGGACTAGTTAGAAGTGATTATCTTATATTATTTATGAAGATGACTTAAACTTCTTTTATGATTATCAGAAGCTTTTAAAGAAATAACCTAAGGTAAGCTTTATTTACTTTCATGAATTAAGCTACATTTAGTTTCGTTTAAGTGGCTTATATGGTTCTATCTGCTCAGGGGATTCTCTAGGTTTGGTCTCTATTTTGTAATTTACTTTAACAAGTGAGATGGTGTGAAAAAATTCTGTAGCAAATGTGACAAACATTAATGAAACAATGTTATAATGGATAACATTTGATTATTGTTTCGTATGGTAGAATTCTCATTACCAGCCTAGAATTTCAGAACATATTAGTCATATTTCCAGGCTGAGATGCATTTTGTGTGAATGTTTTCCTTGGCCTTCCAAATGTTCTCTAGTCAAAGGACAAATTTACTTTTACTTTTCATTTGCTATTATCTTACTATTTCATATTGTCATCTTGTTGTTGAATTATGGCCACAGATTTCCCACTTAAAAAAATTACTGAATAAAAGTGTATAAATCCACAGCATTAAGATGTATTTCTAACATTCTCCTGGTAGAAGTGATCATAGCACAGAACTGGCTTATAAAAGAGTGAAAATTCGAGGAGTTAGAGGAATTCCAAAATTAAGTCTACACTTTCCATGGCGATTTGGAAGCAAAGATGAGTCAAGTCAAAACAGAATAGGGACACTCGGTACTTTCTAGAAACAGGTCACCTTCACCATTCTATGAAGTG
This sequence comes from Mellivora capensis, assembly GCA_004024625.1. Taxonomy (NCBI): domain Eukaryota; kingdom Metazoa; phylum Chordata; class Mammalia; order Carnivora; family Mustelidae; genus Mellivora; species Mellivora capensis. The sequence continues at coordinate 15,612 of PISX010018887.1, forward strand.
ATGCTCTCATCCAATTTGAAGATTCTTGAGTTTTTAAATGTGCATGCTCAATTGACAAAAAATAAAAACAAACCAGTCGATTATGGGTATCATCCTTTCCTTTTCATCGGTATAGTGCATAAGTAGAGATCAGGTAGAAAAGTCAATTTCAGAACAATGTCAATGCATTTTATTTTTGTTTTCATTGTGAAAGAGAATGTAGATCAAAGAGTTAGAAGAACTGTTCCCTTACTTGTAGACTGTTGTTTGCTAGAACATGGCTTCATCTTCATTATTAACTCACAGATCCACAGGGATGTACCAAGTCCCAACTATCTGGAGCTATGTATAAGCTTTAAATAGATAATTCACTGTCATTACAAATTTTCTTTTCTGTTTTGTGGAAGAAAATTTGCTGATTAACATTGAATACGTCTTTGTTTTTAATCGTTTCATTATTTGTCCTCACCTCTCAAGTCATCAATGGGTAAGCAAGACTACAGCACACGGTGGGATGTGGCCGTTTTTTTTTTAAGTAATTTCAGAAGCCAATATGGCTTAATATATTTTTCATTTTTTGTCATATTTGTCATTTCCTATTAATTAACTGTAAATGCAGATTATATGCAAACAGAGTATTACTTGGTATCTCACATTGTTCTGGAAATGGTATTCAGTAATTCTCCCCCAAAATAGTGTTTGCTTATTGTCAAGCTCTCAGGGAACATGGCATATACTGAGGGTTTAAAACCTCGTAGCCCTGTCATAAGATCAGCTGGCAGGCATCCTGCCACGGAAATGAGAGCTGAGATATTGCAGCTCTACTATTAAATGGTAGGTTGGCCCCAGGGAGCAAAGAGTTTTTGTTTGTACAGGAAAATTGCCTGGTGGTGACAGAGATTCATTTCAGACCTTTCATGAAGTTTCGTGTGATTTCCCAGGAGATGTCGCCAGGGGTCAAAGAAGAATGGGGAACACAAATGTGGCCCTTCTATTCTTGCTGGAAGGAAAGAAAATTAGTATGGGGGAATGTGAGCTGTATCCATTCTACTTCCAAAAACAAACATTTGTATTACGAACTGTCTGCCTTTGAGATGCTCTGACCTCCACCCACTTGTACTGGCATCACTCTGACAATGAATAGTACCCAGGCCGATCCTAATATGAACATGACCCTTTCTGTTCATGTAATACCAACATGTGTCTGGTTGGTTAAAGGGATCAACCATATTTCCAGTATCTACCTCAGTGCTGATCACCAAGTAAATCATCAAGTAATTTCTGATAAAAATTTAATAACCTTTAGTGTAAGCTAATAAACACAAGGAGCAGTTTAATAATTATTTAAAGGAGAAAGGTATAATACCCAAGAACTATTAACAAAGAACATCTATGAGAAGGTTATATGGAGAGGTGCAAATTCCTTCACCTGGAATCCCATTTCTAAGAATTTATATGTAGGATATTTATGGCTGCACTCTTTAAAATATTAAAAGATTAGCAATCATATAAATATCTAAATGCCTCATACAAAGTAGTTAGTTAAATTAAACTATGATAGTTTGATACAATGAAATGCTGCACAGCTGTTAGAAATCACAAGGCAGCTCTATGCTTGTACTCTCACAGAATCTCTAAAATGTAGTGATAACTGAACAAATAAGACAGAAAATTAGGTAGAGTTTGCTCACATTTATGAAAAAATTAAAGAAGCATGTATGTTTATACATATTCATCCAAATACATTCCGATTTGTGTTCAGAGAAAACTCGAGATACCCAAGAGAAGTGGCCCCTGGAAAGATAACTGAACCCCACATGGTCATGGAATGAGATGAGATTTCCCATTTAATTCTGCTCCACTGGAAAGTATTGCTTTATCAAAAATAATTAAAACTTATTTGAAAATTGTTGTAAAAACAAAAATACAAATCTAAAAAATTGTGGTCAATGGCTTTTCATTTAATTTTATCAGTGTATAAGTTTTGTGGTTAAATATATAGGAATTACTTTGGTGTTTATAATTTGTTCCATATGAAACATTTCAGAAACTTTCAGGATCTTTGCAGCATTAATTTGGAAAACCCAAATTCACAAAGTTCATTGTCAAAAACAACAAAAGAAATTCAGTGAGTGAATGTGTTTATGTCCCTATAAATATATCTCAACAGAATGAGCAATTGGATTAACATTTAAATAATGTTAGTTTAATTTAAATAATGTTAGTTCTTATTTTAACAGCTCATGATTCATAACCACCTTAAAAGATCTGTCTCTCTAAGTAAGGTTGTTTAAAAATCTCCCTTAAATTACTATATCCAACCAGTAATTTGTGATTTTTTTAATATTTACTGTCTTGAATTCATACTGTTGAGTGCCACATGGTCATTTCAGTGAGGCCATTTCAAGGAAAATCATTACACTATTAGAAAACCTCACTCTTTAGTTTGCAGTAATAAAAAGCATATTATTTTAAAGCAGCATATAATTTAGGTTATTCACAAAGTTAATGTAATACAGAAATAGAAAAGGGAGAAAAAGAAAACAAATCTTATATAATATAATTTCAGCAATTAAATAAAGATGTAATTCTAGAATTAGAAGAATCAATTTGGAACTGCTACTATAATAACTAATTCAGGTGAATATCGTCAACAGATACTAAACAACAGGAAGAAATTTGATTAATTTCTGATAACTTTCTCTAATCTGAGAAAGTTATTAAAGTGGGGCCCAGATACAACCCCCGTGGCTTACTCACTAATGACAAAAGGGCCACATTCATCTGCACACTGGAAAGAACTGGAGGCCACTACCTTAACCACAGAGCAATGCTCTTCCAAATGGGATGGAATAAGAACTATCATCCGGTATTGTTGAAACAATATTTACCAGACCTAATCCTGAGGGAAATAGACACATCCAGAATCTGGGAACAATCAATAAAATAGCATGGCTTTGATTTTCAAAGTAGTCAATGTCATGAAAACCAAACATTGGGTGACTTTTATAGATTAAAAGATGGTATATGCCAAACTATAAAAAGAGCCCAGATATCCATCAATAGATGACTGGATAAGAAGATGTGGTACACACACACACACACACACACACACACACACACAGGCGCGAGTGCGTGCGCACGTGCACGCACTGTGGAATAAATACGAGAATCTTAAGCCTAGCTCTCTGCTTAGACCTGCTCAAGGTTCTTTATAAATTGTCATCATAAATTGGATTCTAAGGAGATTTTCTTTCAAAACTCCCTTCATAATGTCAGAAACCTGCTTCACTTGGGAAAGGCCGCTTTCAGCTGTAAATTTGTCCATCTCTAACCTCTGAACAGTAACTGGGATGTTGATGAGAAAACAATATTGGGCAGTTCTGAATAATTATGTCACAGGCTCTGATCTGAGTCCCACTGGCTTTTGGACTTGAGCTATTCCCATTCTCTGTGCTGCCATTTCTTTACCAATAATATCGAAATGAAATGGTACTTACCTCAGAGTCTCGTTGAGAAGATCAAATGAATAAATACTTCCAAAGAGCACAGCATGGTAGACACAACACAGGAATCACTTAATAAGGTTGTCATTGCTGTTACTAGTAATAGCATTTCTTGTACTTGTTTCACTATCATTATTAGGCAAGTTATTTTCTGAATGGATTCAAGGGGAAATCAATTTCATCATAGAAGAAATAATTGGATGTAGGGACGCTGCAACTTCATTAAAAATTGACCCTCTGGAGGTGCCTGGGTAGCTCAGTTGGTTAAGCTTTGGACTCTTCCTTTCAGCTCAGGTCGTGATCTCGGGGTTGTGAGATGGAGCCCCTGCTTAGGTTTTCAGAGTCTACTTGAGATTCTTTCCTTCTCCCTTTGCCCCTCCCCATGCTCACATTCTCTGTCTCTAAAATAAATAAATAAAATCTTAAAAAAAATTTTTTTTTCTCCTGCACCTCACTACACCTATTTAGGATGCTTCCTTAAACATTTTATGATATTGTGTCTACATTCCCATAGAGCGAATATTTCCTTACAAAATGCTGAAACTCTGTTCTGTATATGTGCACTTATTCAAACACGCACTCTTGTAAAAATAAGACAATCTCACTAAATGCAAAAATATCACTTATTAGTACTGGATACTCAAGAGAAAATTATTTTAAGTGCTTCATTAGGCATCCTGATGTCTGTATTTGAGATAATCTAATGAAATAGTAATTGCCATGCAAATATGTCTTGAATAATGATGCTAAAACACTGTTCTAAGCAATTAATATATTTTAAAGAATTTACTGGGGTTTTTTGGTACAAAATGACACACACCCCTGAGTTCATTTGCTACATGAAGTGAAACCATTAAACTTCTAATTAATGTAAAGGTCAATACACAATGAATAAACCAATGTCTATCACTGAAAGATGTTTCTTTATCCATCTGCTGATATTAAAACCTTTCAGGCCTTCAAACATGTGTCCAACTTTTTTTTTTTTTAAATATTATGAATTTATAGGATGAGTGCCAAGAGGTCATATCTAAATATCAAATAACACTCTAATTTCTAACTGGTGAAACGTTAAAGGCCAATCATATTAGGGAAAAATAAAGTCGCTAAACTACAGTACACACAATTTTGAACTCCAGCAGAACAAGCTTAACCTATTGATGTTTGGAGTGAATTATTTTGAATACCTTCTGCTCTATAGGACAAAATGGTTTTCAGTAATAATTATAAGATGCATAAACTATTTCAAAAGAGCTTCAGGCATTGTTTTAATTGTTTCCACTTTTGCTTTATTAATTAATATATTTATTGGTTGAGCTCCACCAGATCAATGAGTTTTGTGTTGACAAAGGCATCACACCTCAAATTCTTATGGAATTAAGAGCTATTAGGCTGGTTTCATAACTATATTGAAGTTACTGCCAGTTCCTTCAATTTCCTGCAGGATAAAAAGCATGACTCTATTCAATAGTTTCTATGTCTGCCCCAAATTTTGAAATTCAAATCTTTAATTTCAGTGAGCTATTACATTAGTTTACATACATAATTGACAAATGATTAATAGTTTCACTTAATAAGACCAAAAATCTTCAAAGTTACAAGTTGGGGGGACACCTGGGTGGCTCAGTCGGTTAAGCATCTGCCTTCAGCTCAGGTCATGATCCCAGGGTCCTGGGATTGAGCCCCACATTGGGCTCCCTGCTTGGTGGGGAACCTGCTTCTCCCTCTCCTTTTGCCAGCAACTCCTCCTGCTTGTGCTCTCTCTCTCTCTCTCTCCCTCTGTCAAATAAATAAATAAATAAATAAATAAATAAATAAATCTTTTTTTTTTAAAGTGGCAAGATGGATTTGAACTCTCACAATGAACCCCATTATTGTCTTCTCTTAGTGTCAGTTCTTACCACCACGCTATGATATGCTAGGAAAATGGACATTTATGATATTGTGCTTTCAGAGGTGAAAAGAAAGATTTTAAATTAGTGACATTTATTTCAGCATAGTCATTCAGTCTTTCACAACTAATTCCTTTAATACATGTGAAGAAAACTGAAAAGAAGAAAATACACTATACTAATAAACAGACATTATAATTCCCATGGTATCCATTTTAATTTTAAGGTAGATGGAATACAATGAGAAAATCTAGAAAGTTTTCATCACTCATTGAACTAATATATAAAGATATATAGCCATATATAGCCATTGAACTAAGGTTTGACTTCATAAAATATAATTGAAAATAAGTAGAAAGATATTTTCTCCCAGCTTTACCCTCACCTAAAATTTATTAGTTGGCCCTTCCACCTCTCTTCTGTTGACTTAAACTTCCTAACACTCTCCAGGAACTGTGTTGATCAAGCAGTGATGAGTTTAAAAGTCTTAAGGAGAAGGGGAGAACACACATAGCAGAAAGGGGGAACTGAAGGGCAATGGTTTTGGGGTTTCAGGGTGTGGGTTAAAAGGGTTGAAGGTGACTTTTTCAAATCAGGGGAGTTCAATTGGAAAGATGTTGTTGCATGACTGTTTAGGGTCTGTAGACACAGCAATGTGAAGGTCCAGAGCAGGTTTTGATAAGGAAAGTATCATTCATAAAAATCTGTTTGCACAAGTGTTTGTCTGGGTACCTTGTTTTGCAAAAACTTCCTCAAGGATACAGTGAGGCTCATCATTGGTTTCCAGGCTTTTCTTCCTGGACAAGTGTTTGTTGGAAACCAGTGAAGTCATGTTCAAACACATGATCATTGGTCTTAGACATGGCAGTTAAACTCTGTGGACCCAGGGGTAGTCAGCGCCCCCGTCCTGCCCTGTGAAAAGGGGGGCCACTGTGCCTGCTACTTGCTGTCTCAATCTCCATTCCACCTGTCAAATTTCAAGCTTTCAAGCTGAAATTCTAAATCACTGTAAATGAGAGGTTGTTAATAAGGCTTTCTTCTGTTCTAATAAAATGTTAGAAGTGGGGCAAAATGAGGAAAATACCAGCTACAAGCTGAGTTTTATTCTTTTTAACAAAATTATCAGTATCACTAAATAATTAGACAGTGGAGGTTTAAGGGAAAATGTTCTCTCAAAAGAATAAATGAGGGGCACTAGAGAAAAACATGCTAGTTGGGGAACAGTCAGGGAAATCTGCTTAAGGGAACCTGCCTTCAGTTACAGGTCAGAGTAGCCTAATATCACAACACAAGATACAGTCAACAGGATGCAGGAAATCTTCCCCAGGTCTGATGACTCACACCTCATTTTGTTTGATTATTACTTAGTTTCATAAGTGAGCAAATCGAGCCATGGATGTTAATGTTGCAGAACAAGAATGAAGAATGCTTTTGATTTCAGGGGTGCCTGGGTGGCTCAGTGGGTTAAGCCTCTGCCTTCAGCTCAGGTCGTGGTCTCGGGATCCTGGGATTGAGCCCTGCATCAGGCTCTCTGCTCAGCAGGAAGCCTGCTTCCCTCCCTCTCTCTGCCTGCCTTTCTGCCTACTTGTGCACTTGCGCGTGCTCTCTCTCTCTCTTCCCCTCTCTCTGTCAAATAAATAAATAAATAAATCTTAAAAAAAAAAGAAAAAAGAATGCTTTTGATTTTAGTTAGTAACAGACTAGAACATGAGGGAAAGAATGCAGATGTTTGAAGCCCTTCAATGAATACCACACAATAAGTTTTATTGAACTTATGCATGAATGTGAATTTTTTTCATGTATATGAAACCAGACAATGCTTTGAGACTAAATATCCTTGATTAGTGAGCATGTATCATTCATTTATTATGGGAACAAAATCATTAATAAAAGATTTTAAAAAGTAAATTTCTAAAAGTCAAAATTCTATATGTATGCCTACTAGAAAATAATATTATGTATATAAATTCATATATTTAAATCAAAAAGCTTTAAATTTAAAAAAAAATCACTCTCCTAAGACCCTGTTACTGAGAGTATAATGATGCAAACATTACCTATTGAAATACTCGGAATGACAAAAAGTTGTACTTAGTAGATACACCATGCTTCAAATTTCACATAAGTGATTTCAAAAATATTCCCCTCTAGACAACAGAAGGAATGTCAAGATCAAGATGGCCTTCAGTAAAACCCAGTATAATGCTCAGGACATTTTTGAGATGGTGAACTTAGAAACTGATAAAAGACATAATGACAGCAATACATAATTTCCTACAAAAACATAAATACCTATGTCTAACTTGTGAAGTTATAACAATAACAATATAAGATATAATTGAGGAAATTAGGATAATTTTTTAAAAGATTTTATTTATTCATTTGATACAGAGATAGAGAGCACAAGTAGGCAGAGTGGCAGGCAGAGGGAGAGGGAGAAGCAGGCTCTCTTCTGAGCAGGGAGCCCGACGTGGGACTCGATTCCAGGACCCTGGGATCATGACCTGAGCTGAAGGCAGCGGCTTAACCAGCTGAGCCACCCAGGTGCCCTAGGATAATTTTTATAGTCTTGAATTATTATTATTAGTTCTGAAGAGAGAGAGAGAGGAGGGGGAGGGGCAGAGGGAGAAGAAGAGAGAGAATCTTAAGCAGGCTCCACACCTAGCTTGGAGCTGGACATGGGGCTCCATCTCACAGCCCTGAGATCATGACCTGAGCCAAAACCAAGAGTCGGCCGCTTAAGCGACTGAACCACCCAGGTGCCCCCCCTTGTTTATTTAAAACAGGAGTAGAAATGAAGATTGATTTTAGCCTTCACTGATTTAGCGCTCATACTAAATCTCAAGAATAACTACGTTAAAAGTCGAGATACAGTATCCGTTACAAGCACAGCGGGAAGGCGTGAAACAAGAATGTAAAGCACTGTGACTCATTTGATTGAGAAAAGCCAGAGGGAAAAAAGTGAGAAAATAGGGGGGCCTGAGTGGCTCAGTTGGTTAAGCAGCTGCCTTCGGCTCAGGTCATGATCCCAGGGTCCTGGGATTGAGCCCTGCATCAGGTTCCCCGCTCAGCGGGGGGGCCTGCTTCTCCCTCTCCCACTCCCCCTGCTTGTGTTCCTGCTCTTGCTGTGTCTCTCTGTGTCAAATAAATAAAATAAAATCTTTTTTAAAGAGTGAGAAAATTGACAACATAATCAAAACAAATATATCAGTAACAAAAATACATAGAACTGTCATTTGCAAAAGCTGGTATTGACAAATTCACCATTATAGTAGATGATTTTTTTTTTGAGTTGGCAAAAAAAAGGTTATAATAGATTTAAACACACAAACTGAATCTGAACAAACATACACAGAAATGTATACTGCTGGGGCATGTAGGTGGCTCAGTCAGTTAAACATCCAAACTCTTGATATCGGCCCAAGTCGACTCAAGGTTATGAGATTAAGTCCCCAGGGTTCGGCACTTAGGACCAAGTCTGCTTGAGATGCTCTCTCTCCCTCTCCCTATGCCCCTCCCCTTGTTCACACATGCTCTTTCTCTCTGTAAATAAGTAAAATCTTTAAAAAAAAAATTGTATACTGCCAAGGTAGAGAACATGAATTTTTCCAAAACTTGCATACACAAGAGGCCACAGGACTTAACAAATTAAAAAGAAAAAAGAAGAAAGAAAGAGAGTCAGGGCACCTGGATGGCTCAGTTGGTAGACCATGGGACTCTTGATCTCTGGGTTGTGAGTTCAATCCCCACATTGGGTATAGAGCTTACTTGAAAAAAAGTTAAAAAAATAAAAATATATTAAAAAACAAGGGTTATATAAACAGAGTTTCTTTGGTCAGAATGCAATTAGTCAGAAATCAATAACTGAAAGATAAAGTTACAATTGAACATGGGAGGTAAACCAAACTTTAAAATGCTTTTTGAATCTGATAAGCAATGATATCAGAATTTCAAGACGATCTCACAAACTTTACCCAAACTCAACCAGACAGATACCAGATTTGAAAACTTGTCTTAAATTTATGCAGTCTAGATCCTAAATCCTTGTACATTTTCTACCTTAATTTCCTCAATTTGAGAGACTAGTAAGATTCTGTTAAAATAGTGTTTGCTCTTACTGCTAAACCTAATGTACTTCTTATTTCTTGATTAAATGTTTTTCTGAAGTCATGTGGGGGAGTCAACACTTGAATTACATCTAGAATTACATCAAGGTACCTAAACAGAGGAGCATTGGCTCAGACCTTGATCTCTGCATTTTCACCGAACTGGGATGAATAAGAATCACATGGTTAGTTTTTTTTTTGTTTGTTTGAGTTTTTCGGTTTGTTTTGTTTTGGTTTGGTTTTGGGTTTTTTGGTTTCTTGCTTATAGACAAAACAAGGAATTCAAGTCTTTCTTCCACAAAATAGAACTAAAAGGTAATAAAAACACTACCTATCAAACTTCCGTAATATAGTTAAGGATCATATTGTGCAAAATTAGAACTTTAGGTGTGCACCTTTAAAAGAACTTTTTTTTAAAGATTTTATCTATTTATTTGACAGAGAGAGATCACAAGTAGGCAGAGAGGCAGGCAGAGAGAGAGGAGGAAACAGGATCCCCACTGAGCAGAGAGCCCAATGCAGGGCTTGATCCTAGGATCCTGGGATCATGACCTGAGCTGAAGGCAGGGGCTTTAACCCACTGAGCCACCCAGGCGCCCTAGGTGTGCACCTTTAAATAAAAAAGAATCCAAGCTTAAAAATGATGATGCAAACTTCTTAATGAAACAATTAGAGAAAGATGCAAAAAAAATAGCATATTCTCATCGGACAAAAGGAAAGAAATGGTAAAAAAGAAACCAAGTGAATTCAAAATCAAAAGATATATTAGAGAGAATTAAAAGCCAGCCCTCTTCAAGCACTAAACATTTTTCAAGGTAGACAATTTTACTTTTACAGATTGATAATCAAGTCACAAATGAGACATATAAATGAAAAGGGGCTGAAGTCAGTTAGCCTGGATTGGGCTTTTTAGGTAAATTTATTCATCCTTGGATGGAGGCCCCTCCAGATATTTTTAAGGCTCACAATTAAATTCTCTTTTTAGAGAATTGGGTTAATCTCCACTGGTAGAAGTAAGAGGGTGGGAAAGAATATGCTTCTCCCCTTTGCAGTTTTCCTCCTTCTGTAACTGAAATGAAACACAAAAACCCGAAAAAGCTTCTGTGACACCTTATCATTAGACTTTCCCAGTGTCATTAGCTTTTTTTCCCAATTCCAGCTCTGAATTCTATGTTCCTGACATAGAGAATGGAAAGAAATTGGCTATTTGGTACAATTATGGTAGATTCTAGGTTTAATTCTATTGTCCACAGAGGTGTGTGTAGGAGGGCATTTCTATTTGTAATTATCTATCATTTATTTATCTATCAATCATCTCTCTATCTAATCTACCTATTCTATCTATCTATCTATCTATCTAATCATCTTTTTATCTTTCCACATCATCTTTTATCCCTTTTTGTTATTTAAACCCGAGGATACATACGTAGCAGAAATAAGTAGCAAAAGACACTCTTCAGAACCAGATGTTCAAAGTGACAATAAAGCAGACGTTTTTAACCTTAATTGACAAGGAACCAGATCCTACTATTAATCTACATTTGCTATTAAAATCACAGCATTTTACTCTCTTCAGCAAACTCAGTTTTATTCTTCTCTGTGCTTTCCATTTGTTGTTGCAGAGGGAAAAACCCTGACCTGTTCTCTTTTGGAGTCCTGAGGTTTGGAACTCGTTGAATTTTTTTATTAGTCTGAAGATTTTCTATACAGACACCCAAATATGACTCCCAGATTATGTTTAGTAGAATTCTTTAAGAGTCATGATCTCCTCCTCAGATACTTAAATAACCCTTAAATTTGCACATCAGTAGTATGGCAATATTCAGTGTCCTTTGGTGTGGTGTAATTGTTCATTTCTGTAAACAAGCATGAAAGAAAGGTCTTGGTTTTAGGCCGATGCACAGATTTTATAAAGCAGCCTTGAAATTATTTCTGCTTTGCAAACAGTCCATACATACATTTAACAACATCTTCATAGCCAAGTGCAGACTTTGATTTTGATACTGCATTTCTGAAATTATGAATGAGCTTAAGTACTTTCCCTGTATTTCCAACTTCTTTTCCTAATTTCTGTGAAGTGATTATTCATATCCCTAATTTCTCTACAGGATATATTTTCTTTATTACTATTGTCTATGAGCTTTCTATAAATTAAGGATGTGAATCCTTTGTCTTATGTTTTTCAAACTTTTCCCGATGTCTTATTTTGTCGTAGTTATTGTAATTTTCTCTATATGAAATTTAATTTCCATGGAGACAGTTTTATTATTTACTTTTATTGATTTCATGTCTTCCTTGGAAAGCCACTGACATTCCAGAACAAGAAATACATTTATCCAAGTTACTTCCAGGATTTTGAAGGTTTCATTTTATTTAATTTTAGCTATTTGATTGATATGCATATTATTTTGCAGCCAAGTGAGCCCAACTTGTTTATAAAGAGTTTCATAGTTGTTTTTTTCTGTAGCTAGAAACATGGGTTATTGAATGCCTTCCTTTCTGCACAGATTTGAAATGCTACCTGTAGTCTAGAATACAGTGATGTGACAGATTTTCTTTGCTTTCTCTTCTTTTCCTTTTTTTTTAAGATTTTATTTATATATTTGACAGAGAGAGAGATCACAAGTAGGCGGAGAGGCAGGCAGAGAGAGAGGGGGAAGCAGGCTCCCCATGGAGCCGAGATCCTGATGAGGGGCTCGATCCCGCAACCCTGAGATCATGACCAAAGGCAGACACTTAACTGACCGAGCCACCCAGAAACCTCAGATTTTATTTCCAGGAATGAACACATCAGTCTGTCTCTCTCTTCTCTGTTTTTCTAAGTGACATTGACATTTCTCCCCTGAGAGGTAGGGTATGTGTCCCCTTCCCTTCAACCCAGGCAAAACTTTATAACCAAAGGTCTTTTATGTAGATTGTAAAAGGTGTTAAAGCTTCCCCTTTGGCTAATGTGTCTTGGGAGTCTGGGACTTATAAGTTCAGTCCACCTATCCTATAATCACCCATGGAAGAGCAAGTGGAGAGGTCACAAATAAAGAGAAAATACCCAAGGGGACTCAGGTGTTCCAGCCCCCAGCAGTCGGGCACTTTGTAGTCCAGGAGCTAGACAGGTCAGGAAGGGCTCTGTCCTATGACTGCAGCCCCAGGCTTGCAGATTTCCAGACGACACCACAGGGGTGTGATGAGCACTGGGACTTACATGCAGCTGATAACTTATTGAACACTACATCTGAAACTAATGAAGCACTGTAGGTTGGCTAGTAGAATTTAAACTGAAAAAAAAAGAGAGAGAGAGAGAGAGAGAATGTGGGAGGAGCTGCCCCTTCTGAGCCCTGCCCAAAATGCAGTTGTGTTTTTGGAAATTTTGAGATGGTGTGTTTTACAACAACCACTAACTGGAACAATTCCCACATAGCTTTCATTTCATTTATTCTGCTATAATTCATTGATCTACATTTTTATTTCCTCTCTAGGTAACAGGTTTTAAAAAATTACCTTGAAAAAATAAAATGTGATAGAAAAAAATTCTCCAGATTACTCAAAATATCTTTGATTTGTTCTGTCTTTTGTTCGTTGTTTCTTCCAGAAAAATGAAGTAGTTAATATCCTCAAGCAAAAAAAACCCAAAACCCATCACAACAAAACAAAACAAGAAAACCTTATTTAGTTAATTGTTACCCTATTGAGTGTTAAGAATAATTAAGAGATAATTGTTAGCTTCATTTCATCAGCTCTACGAGCAAGTTATGTTCTAAGGTTTATTCACATGGTATTTTTTGGTTCAAATAACATTTAAAAGTTTTTATTTATGTAAGTTGTTTCAAGATAGACTATGTCCTGGCAATAAGAGATCTTAATAAGTTTAGCTATTACTATAGGCTTGTGGCTGTGGTTTTTTTTTTTTTTTTTTTCATTTTGTAGGATGGTTTTTATTTTCAATATATTCTTTTACTGTGATAAGAAGGATGTTTAATTAAATTTCCTTTTAAACAGTTGTTTTTTTCTGTTAATTTTTGCATTTTAATTTTATAACTAGACACCTCATTACGCTATCTTTCCATTTATAGGATTTTAGATGATTCTATCTAGGTTTCTATTTATAAAATCAAAACATAGAGGGGTGCCTGGGTGGCTCATTGGGTTAAAGCCTCTGCCTTCGGCTCAGGTCATGATCCCAGGGTCCTGGGATCAAGCCCCACATCGGGCTCTCTGCTTGGCGGGGAGCCTGCTTCCTCCTCTCTCTCTGCCTGCCTCTCCGCTGCTTGTGATCTCTGTCAAATAAATAAATAAAATCTTAAAAAAGAAATCAAGACATATAAAACCATAAAGCATTCTTTCCTTCCAAAAAGAAGTATATATCTTTTGCTGTTCTGCTAGAATGTATTTATTCTCATTGTGCCTTGCTTCTTGGCAGTACCAAGAGCAGAGAAGTATTCTATTCAGCAGGGCATGCTAAAATCAGGAGCATCTGGGCTTCCACAAGCCTCTTGAAATCATTATTTTCCAGCCAAGGTCTCTTTACTAGCGATGCCAGCAGTGTTAAAGGCTGAGGCAGTGTGGTAAGCACACGGTGTTGCTTTCATTGGTTCTGAAAATAAGGCAGAAAGAAGGAGGATCCCGCAGAGACCCGGGATGATCCCCGCACCACGCCGTCAGCTGCCCGCAGAGCCCTCCCTGGCCCACGGAGAGAGCCACTCGCGAAGTCTCCAGGCCCTCCTACAAGGCAGAGTTGCACAGAATGTGTCTGGCATCAAAACAGCCATCCTTCGTGTGGGGCCTTTCTCATTACAGAGCTGAGAATGGGGGAGAGCCACAGACTGGGCGCACACCCCTGCAGCCGTTGTATCCAGCGCCTGTCCAGCCTGGCTGACCTCTGGCCACAGCGTCTCATCTTATGGTCACAGGTGTGCAGACATGGTCGGCTCTTTGTCCAGGTGTCAGGTTTTCTTCAAGTCTTTCCTCCTCGTTGTTCAATCACTTATCCTTCATTTAATTATCTTCTGTCTTTACAAAGTGTGACTCAAATAAGGGTGTTGCTTATAGAATTGTGAATATACCTGCATATTGTAATTTTCCACGTATTTTTTTCTTTTAAGATTTTTATTTTCTTTGACAGAGAGAGTGAGAGAGCACAAGTAGACAGAGCAGTAGGCAGAGGCAGAGAGAGAAGCAGGCTCTCCGATGAGCTGGGAGCCCAGTGCGAGGCTCGATCCCAGAACCCTGGGATCATGACCTACATTGAAGGTAGCCGCTTAACCCACTGAGCTGTAATTTGTCAGCTTTTAATACAAGGGGGTGAATTCACTTTATAATATTTTACTTACATTTTTTGCTTATTTATAAGGTCTAGAGAATCATTTTTGTACTTCCTTTATCAAGTGTAAGGACCTGAATTTTTCTAGCTTGGCAAAACCAAAGTTTTTTTTCCCTCTCATATCCTCACTTTTCAAAAAGTATCTGAATTACTTCTACCCTAAGGCTGTGTCTTTAATGGGATGCAAGCCCACTTCAGGCTGATGTTTTGTGTCTATGCTCATGCTGGTTATGATATCTCTAGCAACAATGACTGTTGGGATTTAGAAAAGGAAAGTCGTGGATAGTCTTCATGAGCACGGAGTCATGCTTGTTTTGGGGGGCGCGTGTGTGTGTGCGCGGTGGGAACAGAGGTTACTTCACTATGATTTTTAAGTCCCAACTTTCCCACACTCTGGCTGTGGAATTCATTTACACCTCATGCCCATATTGTGAGGAGACTAGTACTTAGCACAGTGCCTATATGTACAAAACAGTGAGTAAATATTAGCTATAATACAATTTTCATTAAGTGCACAAATTTTAGTGTTTTGGAAAAAGCTAATATCCACAAACAGATCTTGCTTTTGGTTTTGTTTTTGTCTTTGTTTTGCATTGTGGGCTATCCCTTGTGGAAGACTGACTACAAAGTGGTATTACTCAGATAATTAGAATTTTTGTTATAGGTGAGGCTGCATTCCAAATCAGTTTTTTAAAGATTTATACTTCCTAGGTGATTTCAAACTTGACACAATGGAGATAATTCTTACCTAATAAGGTAGAAAAAAAACAACACTTTTTTTTTGAAAGAGAGTATTTCTTATGGTTCATTTATAAAAGGCTGTGTTATTTCAAATTTGTATTACTTCTTGGAAATGATTTGTGGATCTTTTTGTATGAAGGACTAAAATACGTAATAAATTCTATGAAGTCCCGATATATATATATTTTTAAAATATTAACCAATAAGATTTTTTTGTAGAATAATTTCTCTTTGAATTTTATATATTATGAGTTTTCATTTTGGGGGGATAAATGCCAAGGAGTAGAGTTCCTGGGTTGTATGATAGTTGCGTGTTTTTTGTTTGCTTCTTTGTTTTCAGAAACTATTGAGACATTTTCCATTCTGGCTACATCATTTTACACCTGGGGCAGCAACGCAGGAGGGAGCTGGATATCTGCATCTGTATTGCCCGTATTTTTCATGTTGGCCATTCTGGTAGATGTGTAGGGTTATCGCATTGTTGTCTTAATTTGTGTTTTCCTACCAAGGAATGATTTTCAGTATTTTTCATGTGTGTCTCTACCATCTGTGTCTTCTGTGAAATGCCTGCTCATGACTTTGGCCCATATTTTAATTGATTGATTCTTTCTTTCTTTCTTTCTTTCTTCCTTTCTTTCTTTCTTTTTTAACTGTTGAATTTTGGAAGTGTTTTTTGTCCTATATTCCAGATACTAGGACTTTGCCACATATGTGGCTTGCAAATCATTTCTCCTAGTCTGTAGGTTGTCATTTTATCTTCTTAACATGAGCTCCTACAGAACAGCAGTGGTTAACTTTGCTAAACTCCAGCTTATCAATTATTCATCTTATGAATCATGCTTTTGCTTTTCCTCCATCTTTCAGAGACTCCTTATGTTTGTTTTATAGTTGACGTTCAGGCTTTTTAGCTGATATAGCAGGAGGAATAGGGAGAAGCATGTCTACTCTGAGTTCCCATTTTAACATTTTATTATTATATTATTCTAACAAACTGAAAGTCCATTTTCATACTATTTCAAAAGAGCTTATTTCAGGAATGTTTTATTGATTTTTAGATAATCTTCACTTATTTTCATGTGACAAAGTCTTTTGATTCTTCTGCATGTTTAACATGCATCATTTTATGTGTGTTCTATCCACTTCCATGTTTTCAGTCCTTCCCTAAATTGGTGTTTTGATATCAGAAACAGTATAATCAACTTAGAGACACAGAGGAGAGATCTTTCTATTCCTCCCACAGGAGACCTTTCTTCGGCGTGATGGAAAGATCAGCAGGGAAGAAGGCCTTTGTTTGGAAGTGATTCCGCTGCTTACTCTGGTCTCCTAAATGTTGCATTGATGGTTTGAGCCTCTGATTCCTCATCTACTAAAGGGAATAATAATGCTTGGTAGAGGGAGAAGGGACGTTTCTACCCATTTTACTAATAGAGCATTCTATTACTTCATCCTGGTTTCCTCCTCATAGAGAATAAGACGAAATCTAACTTGATTATTCCTCTCCCAAGACAGTGTGTTTGGATGGCAATTATTGTCGTTCTGTCTTAAAAAGCCCAAATTCATCTTCTTTACTTTTTCTTGAATTTAAGAGTAGTCAGGCCCAGGCAGAGTCTAGAACCTTGGGGAAGACCAACTATGTGAACCGTACTTCTGATAGGCTCTCTGTAGTGGACATTAGGTCCTTCTCGGAATTTGTTCATTTCTCTTCTTCTCTCTGTCGCTGCCTCTGTCTCTTTCTCTCTCAGCGTAAAGGGAAAGGTTCCCTGCTCACTGTGGGAGAGAAGGATGTTTAGAGGAATGGTCTACTTACACAGTGATCGCTCACTGTAATGAGAAGATCTAAGTCAATATCGCTGGTGTTCAGTGGTATTTGTTATTTCCTGGAGCATCTGTGTAAATTCTGACACCATCAGAAACTGGGTTATTTCCTATGTAATCTAATACATCACCAATTTTCTCTGCACTTCATGCAGACATTGAGAACAGAGATTAGAAAATGAACAAAATTGGATTTGGTTGCAATTTAGAAATTTTATCATCCATGGAAAGTCAGGTCGTAATTATCTCATTGATGGCGTTTTGTGTTGTTTTGTTCTGTTATGGCTACTGAATGGAGAGGCAGTTAGGTTGCTGTATTTCACTCCAGTATTGCTTCTGTATTTTTGCAGTCCGAATTCCTTTTTCTATATAAAGGCAATTGAACCTTATTTTTAACTTTAAAATGATGCTAAGATAGTTCCAAAAACTTTCTTTTAATTGCCATCTTGTATATATTAAAATATTTCCACATCACAAGGCAATGTCTTTGATTCAACGTCCGATTCAAGGTACTTGATTCTACAAATTCTGGATGCAAGTTTCAAGTGAAATCTCATGTTATATTCATATAAGATTCAAAATATTTTAAAATGATGAAGAGTTGAATGTTTATTCTATTTAATAGATATTCTGTAGCTTATAAGCACTTCCATGCTGCGTACTCTGTGATTGGTCCCACGGGTAGCATGTAAAGTAACCCAAGGGTTAAGAGCCTCCCGCTCAAGTACTCTTACTGACATTGCACCACCAGTTTTGCATGCAAACATTAAAAACACAGGTGTTGGGCTGTCAACAGTTATGCATTTTTGATTGATTACTGCATTACAATGCTATTGTATATGAAACATCTCCAGACAGGCAATCGCCCTGTGAGACGGATCTAGACTCACAGGTGAACACAACTTTTTAAAATGTGGCAAGGCTGTCATTCCTTACGTGCCACAATTGCCATTCCAACAATTTCTTCAAGGATTATTGGCTACTCCATAGTCTGCGGCTTGTATCCTGAAAAGTATATCGACGTCCAATTACAGCTCCCTCCCATGTTAAAATACAGTAGCTGCATCCTTGAAAATTGCACATTGATTACCTAATTTTCCTTCTTCCCCTGAAGGATTCTGTCCTTGTGCTTCAGCTGTTGTGCTGTTTTCCTTGCTCACAAGCATGGGCCTCATTCTGTGAATCTCCTAAAGCCAATGGAGGGACAGGCCATGTACTGGGGTGTCTAAGTGTTAGGTCTCGTTCGCCCAGGAGCTGCCCAGACCGGCTTCCGGAGGGCTCAACAGTTTTCTCACCATACACAACTTGACTCTGACAAGGAATAAGCAGCCCTCACCTAATTCTTGATGACTCTTCAGCCATTTTCTGAGTTCTCCACTCTTATTAACACCTCCTTTCAACGTTATTCTTCCCTACCCTTTCTTTAATGATGACCTCTCCCTAGGTGCTTAGAAAATCCACATTATAAGACTAATGTCTTACCTTTTCTCAAGGTGTGCATTGCCAGAGAAAAGCATTCCAATGTCCCTCTGACACCAATTTTTTTTTAAAGATTTTATTTATTTATTTGTCAGAGAGAGAAAGAGAGCAAGAGAGTGAGCACAGGCAGAGGCAGAGGGAGAAGCAGGCTCCCTGCCGAGCAAGGAGCCCGATGTGGGACTTGATCCCAGGACGCTGGGATCATGACCTGAGCCCAAGGCAGCCACTTAACCAACTGAGCCACCCAGGCGTCCCTGACACGTAATTCTTAACAGGATAAAAAGCCAAATTGTTTTTTTTTTCTTTTTTTAAAATTTAAATTCAATTAATTAACCTATAGTGTATTATTAGTTTCAGAAGTAGAGCTCAGTGATTCCTCAGCCGCATATAGCCCAGTGCTCAGGACATCAGGTGCCCTCCTTAATGTCCATCCCCCAGCTACCCCACCCCCCACTCCCCTCCCCTCCAGCAGCCCTCAGTGTGTTTCCTATGATTTGAGAATCTCTTATGCTAAGCAAAAGAAGTCAATTGGAGAAAGACAACTGTCATATGCTTTCACGCATATGTAGAATTTAAGAAACAAAACAGGGGTTCATAGGGGAATAGAGAGGAAAAAATAAAATCATAAAAATCCAAATTGGTTTTATTCAGATTTCCTCTCTTACAGACTTTATAAGGGGTCTTTGCTCCTTTTAACCTCACATCCTTGTTGTTTTGCAAACTTGTGCATTCCCTCCAGGGCCCTCTGTTTAATGCTTCAAAACACTGATGATTTTTAACGACTTTGTTTTATATTTTTGTATTATCTTAACCCCTTGAAATTCCAAACTTACCTAGGCCCTTGAAACCCAAACCAGGATTCTTTTTTCTTTTTTTTATTCCCCCAAATTAGTTTTATTTCAGCCATAGATACATGATACTATGAAAGGTTTGGTTTTATTGTGGCTAAAAAAAGTCTGAAATCTCAGCCCTTATAACAAGAGCTTATTTCTCACTGAAATTCAAATGCAAATTCACAGTAGGTTGGCTGTGGTTCTCTTTTATCTTCTTCATCATGGGCCATCATTATCTCTGTTTTTTCTCATTCACATGCTTTCCTAAAATCCTCTGTATTAAAAAGGACCCTCCTTCTTCCTCCCTCCCTTCCTTCCTTTCTTCCTTCCATCCTTCCTTCTCTTTCTCTCTTTCTTTCTCCCCAACAGTGTAGCCATTTCTAAGTATTTCCTCAGTGGCTGTTCTCCACCTGGTATTTCCTGCCCATTTCCAATGACTTCACGCCTTCTAATATTGCAGTGGTCCTTTCATGTGCAGTCCTCCTTGATGAGGTCACACCACACTCTTGAG
This sequence comes from Mellivora capensis, assembly GCA_004024625.1. Taxonomy (NCBI): domain Eukaryota; kingdom Metazoa; phylum Chordata; class Mammalia; order Carnivora; family Mustelidae; genus Mellivora; species Mellivora capensis. Next base: position 35,788 of record PISX010018887.1, read on the forward strand.
CTGTAACAGGTCTCAAGTCATGTGCGTGTGCATGTGTGTGCGTGCGTGTGTGTGTATTCTATCGATTCTAAGCTTAGAGAAATTAATACGGAAGCAGTTTCTGGACTCTAAACTAGAAAGGACTTTTAAATAAATTACCTCAGTGTGTGCTTTCTGAAGCATTGAAAGGAAAGGCTCTGATTTCCTAGAGAAAATAATTTAATACAAGTAGGTTTCGGTTATGTATATTGGCCATAGTCAATGAGGCTGAGAAAAGTAAAAGAAAAAAAAGGACAGATGCTTTGCAATAATATAGATTTTTCTGTAGAACGTATTTGTAAACGGCTAACTATACTTGCTGGGAGTGGTATAAGAGTTTTTATGTCATTGATGCTTTGGTTGCCGCATTGGCTATTTGGATATTGACAATTTTATGTCCTCAAAGAACACATTGCTCTGTTCTATTCTTCGGATCAGTTATAGTTAGGTAAGCCCTTAGGGTCACCATCAGGAAGTCAGTGTTTTCTGACTCCCGTGATTAGGTTATTCTAAACGTAAGCACTCTTACCTTTACATATGTGATTATTTTATATATTTATTCCATCTACTAAACTATAGAAGCTATAAAGATAAAAGGCATATCAATATTTGATGATCGGTCAATAGCTGAGCATACGGTAACTTCCTGATAAAGGTTTTTGATTAAGTGAATCAATTCAAAATATTTTTTATTTTTTTCACTTTTTTAAAAGATTTTTTATTTTATTATTTATTTGACAGAGGGAGAGATCACAAGCAGGCAGAGAGGCGGCAGAGGGAGGGAGGAGGAAGCAGGCTCCCTGCTGAGCAGAGAGCCTGATGCGGGGCTCGATCCCAGGACCCTGAGATCATGACCTGAGCTGAAGGCAGAGCCTTTAACCCACCGAGCCACCCAGGCGCCCCCCGAAAGGCAGTTTCTTAACCAAGTGAGCCACCCAGGAGCCCAAGCATCTTTTTCTAAGTAGCAGCAGCAAAATCCTCTGGTAATATTCTCTTCAACTGTTGATGTTGTGCCACATACCAACTGCTGATTCAATCTCTGAAGTGACCAGGCCCGCAGGTGCGACCATGGGAGCGAGAATGCCCTGGGTCCAAACCACGGTTCAGAATGGGAGGCAGGTGGTTTCCAGGTGTTTGCTGAGAACTCGGACTTACGTTGCTGCCATAGATGCAGGAAGACGGGTGAGAGGTGGGTTCGCTTGTGCTCTGAGTGGTTTCACTCCGGGTCCTAGAGAGTGGCCCAAAAATGTGTCTTTCTTACATTCAGTGGGGAAAAGCCTGAAGACATGACTTTTTACTTTTGTCACTTTTGTATTTATTTTAAAATATCTTTGTCTCTCTCTTTGCTGCAGAACGAAGATTCAGCTATACTTTTCACTTTAAATTCTCCGAACCCAAATGTCAGGATTTGGAGAGTAGTTTTGTATTAAGCTTACAATTGATTTATAGGGTTTACACCTGCTTTTCTATCACATTTCCCGGAGGTGCTGGTGTGCCTGCACAACCTTTTCCTACGTAGGCAACATCTACTGAAACCACTGAGGGGCTCAAATACCCAAATGTGGGGGGCACCTGGGTGGCTCAGGTGGTTAAGTGTCTGCCTTCGGCTCAGGTCATGATCTTGGGGTCCTGGGATCAGCCCTGCGTCAGGCTCCTGCTCAGCGGGAAGTCTACTTCTCTCTCTCCCTCTGTGCACTCTCTTTCTCTCTCTCTCCTTCTCAAATAAATAAAATCTTTAAAAATAAAACAAAATTCAAATGCTGTATTTTTTAACCCCTTCTAAAAGTAGAGCATAGTTTGAAACAAATTATAATACATTAATAATTATTTTGACTTCATTAATCATTGATTTACTTTTGTTAATTAATTTGTAGATGTATTAAAAACTCAAATATAATATATGAAAAATATATTTTTGTTCATATATTGTTTCATATATTATTTCATAATGTATGAAAACTATATTGCAAAGTGCAGGGGAGGATATAAAGCAATCCCTAGTCAACTTTGTCTCTTAGGGATGTGATTTAACTGAGGGGATTGTCAAATAGCATTGTCAGCAAACAATATTTCACATCCAAGTGGGCGTGTGATCAGGGAGATATAGATCATGGAATTCACGGGAATCTAGATCATCGTGAACGAGTGTTTTCTGGGTTTCCCCATGAAGTAGAATCTTAATGGAACAGAATGTAGAAGTTAGTGGGAAGCAGGAGGAAAATATCTACAATTTTGTCTGCACTTTGAAGATCGTGGGAAGCAGCAGAAAAATGTTTATAATTTTGCCCATTTCTTACCAAAATGGAAGATTTCTTGCCACAGAGAAATTTACCTTGAAGATAATGAGAAATCATCTGGTTGACTTTGTGTTTTGCTTAGCTGATCCGATCATGTCGTTTTTGCAAGTCATATAAAGCAGATGGAAGGACCCAGGTTGAAAAGCAAAAGCACAGGAGCAGTTAAATAAACTTCTATCTATATTTTGTATCAATACAGAGTTAAACAAATGCAACATTTAAAAATGTATTCAACTCTATGACCTATAGTCCGTTTTAGTTATAATTGTTAGTAAAGACAGTGGTGGTAATAGTAGTTAAAAGCTAATAATGACGAATACTGAATGTTTTCTAGGAGAGGCATTATTTTCAGCCACTTGTTTATACTAATTCATTGAATTATTTCATCTATAAGAAGCTGCATTATCTGTAAAGATAAAAATTGGTAATAATGTTTTCATGAGATTATTGATTCTAACATGCTATTGCATTCTAAGCTTTTTCTTTTTTGGAATTTTTCTCTTTTATTGTAGAATTTTAATAATTAAAATATTTTTTCTTGTCTATTTTATAAAATAAGTCCATATTCTAGTCATCATACAGAAACTCCTCAATCTTTAAGATTTTAAAAAAAGGGAACAAAAATAGATATTGCTCTTCAAACCTTGATTTTGAAAGATTATCTTTCATTTCCTAATTGACTTAGGACAAATAGTGAATTGCTATTTTTTTCTGTTTTATTTTCATTTTGTTTCATGTTATTTAATTATTTTGAAAATGTTGAAGTGTCATATTTCCAAGAGAATTTCATGTAGCTATTTCTATGGTCAAGTGGGACTTTGCAAATTAATGTGTCACCTAAAAACTTCCAGGCATGTTAGAAATTGCTTGTTTTTATAACCTTTTCAAAGATCTTGCCATAAAATTTATCAAGTAAAATACAGTTGTTTCACCGATCAATTTACTGTTAGAAATGCTTTGTATATCCTAAAAAAAATTGCAGTAATTTATAATCACTTATTAAAGCTTTTAGTTTCATAATTTTTGAATTAAATAACTTGGTTTTGTATCAGTTTCCCATAAAGAAACAAATCAATAAAAACGATATTAAATTACTTAATATATAAGGGATGGGTAGTCTTGTTCTATATGGAAGAACTTAGTATCTTTTAAAAATTTATTTAAATTCATTTTTGCTTTTGGTTCCTTTGCCTTTGGAGACATATCTTGAAAGAAGTTGCTGTGGCTGATATCAAAGAGGTTACTGCCTATGTTCTCCTCTAGGATTCTGATGGATTCCTGTCTCACGTTGAGGTCCTTTATCCATTTCGAGTTTATCTTTGTGTACGGTGTAAGAGAATGGTCGAGTTTCATTCTTCTACATATAGCTGTCC
>PISX010018888.1:0-41503 GCA_004024625.1 Mellivora capensis
GGGTTAGTGGACATTGGGGAGGGTATGTGCTATGGTTAGTGCTGTGAAGTGTGTAAACCTGGCGATTCACAGACATGTACCCCTGGGGATAAAAATACTTTATATGTTTATAAAAAATAAAAAAATTTATTAAAAAAAACATAACCCAGCATTTCTTTATTTCTTTGATAACTGGATATATTAGCATACCTCACATTGATTCATTGTACTACTGTAGATAGAGAAAAGTGCTCAAGTCATGTGCTGAAAATTACTAATTGAAATACCTATTAAAATTTCTTCCTCTGTTCCCTCCCCATCTCTTCCCCTCCCTCCCTCCTTTCTTTCTCTCTCTCTTTCTCTCCCTTCCTTCCTTCCTTCCATGTAAGCAAATAGTAGCAAAAGAAGCAAAGTGAATTTTCTACTTATGTTGGAAGTGTTTCAAAAATTTAGTTTCTTTTTAGAAAGATGATTTTTTTTCCTCTAGAATTTTGTGATTTAAACACAATAGTTCCCTGACATACCTCATAATTTATTAGACACGTTTTTCTGAAGCATTCCAAATTATGCATAGAGGACTTTTAATTTGGCACAGAGAACTTTATTTTTTTTTTAATTTATTTATTTGTCAGAGAGGGAGAGAGAGAGAGCACGAGCACAGGCAGACAGAGGCAGAGGGAGAAGCAGGCTCCCCGACGAGCAAGGAGCCCGATGTGGGACTCGATCCCAGGACGCTGGGATCATGACCTGAGCCGAAGGCAGTCGCTTAACCAACTGAGCCACCCAGGCGTCCCGGCACAGAGAACTTTAATTTGGCATATTTCATGGAATAAAGTGAAGAAATCATAATGAAGGCTGTGGGAGGGAATCAAGAGCATACAGACAAGACTGAACAGAGCATGTCTTTAGGTACTCTTCTACCTTGGCTTACTTCATATTTCTGGGTATGATTTCTTTCAAAATTCTGGATTTGGCTTAAGTGGTATAAGTGAGGGGGTGTAAAAATAAATTCTTACATTGCTGTCATACCCAGCTTTAAATACCTCTGTTGACTACCTCTTCTTTTGTGTTTAATACCTCTAGTGAAGTGAAATTGTCTGTTTTCGGTTGCTGCTTCATACAGTTGAAAGTCCACCACTAGGTATTCATAATATTGAGTAAATATATTTCTCTTTCTTGTTTTTAGATGTATGACAGTATTTTATTAACTTTTTATTTTCAAATAACTTTAGATTTACAGAAAATTTACAGGAATAGTATAGCACTCACATCTGCCCTTCACTCAGCTTCCCCTAGTGTTAATAACTATATAACCACAGTATAATGACCAAAATTTAAGAAATTAACTTTGGTACAGTACTTTAAGCTACAGACGTTATTTGGATTTCTTCAGTTTTTTAAAACTAATATTGTTTTTTGATTCCAGGATCGCACATTGCATTAGGCATCATATCTCTTTGATTTCCTTCATTCTATGACAGTTCTTCAGTCTTTGTTCTTTAATGATCATGACATTTTTAGAGTACTATGATTTTGTCAGTATTTTGTTGAATATTCTTTGGTTTGGGTTTGTCTCTGGTCTCCCTTTTTTCTTTTTCATTTCTTTTTTTTTTTTTTAAGATTTTTATTTATTTATTTGACAGAGGGAGAGAGATCACAAGTAGGCAGAGCAGCAGACAGAGAGGTGGGGAAGCAGGCTCCCTGCTGAGCAGAGAGCCTAATGTGGGCTCGATCCCAGGACCCTGAGATCATGACCTGGGCTGAAGGCAGAGGCTTAACCCACTGAGCCACCCAGGCGCCCATTTTTCCTTTTTTAAAATGTAATCTATATACCCAATGTGGGGCTTGAACTCACAACCCCAAGATCAAGAGTCTATGCTCTTCCAACTGAGCCAGCCAGGTTTCTTTTGATTAGATTAAAGTTATGGACTTTTAGAAAGAATATCACATGATTTGCCCTTCTTACTGTATCCTGTCAGGAGTACACAGTATACAAAAATGATAGGTCTTATTACTGGTGATGTCATTCTTGATGACCTGCTTAAGATGGCTACTATCTGGTTATTCTGTTGTAAAGTTACTCCTTTACTTTCTAATAAATAGATATCTTGGGAGAGATACTTTGAATCTATGCAGATATACTGTTTCTTAAACTTTCACCCACTGTTTTACCATGTAACAGTGGATCTGCCCTGCAAGAGTTGTGTATATGATATTCTGTTAGTGATTTTCTATTTCCCTCATTCCCTCTGCATTTATTAATCGAAGTTCATCTGTAAGGGAGATCTGCCCCTCTTTTCCTCTTATTTATTCAATTACCTATTTTTATTAATATGGACTCAAGGGTATTTATTCTATGGGTTATAGTTTATTATAGCATTATAATGGCTTTTCTGATTGAAACAAAATGTTTAGCGTAGGTATTGGAAGATCTTCCAGTTTGGATCCTGTGCCCTTTTAACGTGCTTTTTTTTTTTTTTTTTTTGCACTTATTTCTGGTACTCCATGGTACATTTCAGGGAGCCCTGGTTCTTTTATTGAAGAATAGTATTTAGAAATCCAGGTCTGGGTGCTAGGTGTGCTCATTGCTTGTGAGGTGCCATTGTTTCTAGGCTCTCACTAGAGAAGACTAGAAAAATTTTTGTATACTAATCCATACAGATACACATATCTCTGTATTTCTGTATTTATCTGTACATCTATGAAAAACCATGAGTTTAGTACTGATAATTTTTTTTAAAGATTTTATTTATTTGTCAGAGAGAGAGAGAGAGCGAGAGTGCATGTGCACAAGCAGGCAGAGTGGCAGGCAGAGTGGCACGCAGAGGCAGAGAGAGAAGCAGGCTCCCTGCGGAGCAAGGAGCCCCATGTGGGACTCGATCCCAGGACCCTGGGACCATGACCCGAGCTGAAGGCAGCGGCCCAATCGACTGAGCCACCTAGGCATCCCCTGATAATTTTTTTTAAAGATTTTATTTGTTTGTTTGACAGAGAGAGAATGAGCATAGGTAGGCAGAACAGCAGACAGAGGGAGATGGAGAAGCAGACTCCTGGCTGAGCATGGAGCCCAATGTGGGACTAAATCCCAGGACCCTGGGATAAAAATGATGAGCCGAAGGTGCACACCTAACCAACTGAACTACCCAGGTGCCCCAGTACTGAGACTTTGGATTCTAATCCAGCACCACAGAGTTTATTCTAGCCTTTTCCCTTTTCTTATTTTTAACTTTTTTCCTCTCTCATTATCTACCACATATTTACTTATTTGTTCAACTATAATCTGCACATGAAATTATACTACTGCATTTAAAAATGTAGAATTTCTGGGGTGCCTGAGTGGCTCAGTGGGTTGGCCTCTGCCTTTGGCTCAGGTATGATCTCAAGGTCCTGGGATCAAGCCCCACATCAGCATCTCTGATCAGGAGGGAGCCTGTTTCCCCCTCTCTCTGCCTGCCTCTCTGCCTACTTGTGATCTCTCTCTCTCTCTGTCAAATAAATAAATAAAATCTTTAAAAAATGTAGAATTTCTTAAAAATTAGCATACTAAATTTTTATTAGTGATTTATATTAATTTATATTATTGCTTTTTCTATCAAAGCAGCTATGGATGTCAATTACTGAAAGGATTAGAGCTTTGATGGGTATAGGAACAAGACCCCGATACATTTTGGGTTTAAAGTATTTCAAAAATATTTCTAAAGCAAAAGCAGTTAGTTGTAGAGAAATTAGAAAATTGAGTTGTGGGAAAAGGAGACAACCCAGATGGAACCAAAATTAATGCCTGGATGTATATCTTTCTAGTTTTTCTGTCTGTATATCCATCTGTAGTAAACACATATTTATTTAGTTTTTAAAACAGATTTTATTTATTTATTAGAGAGAGAGAGAGAGACAGTGAGAGAGGGAACACAAGCAGGGGGAGTGGGAGAGGGAGAAGCAGTCTTCCCACTGAGCAGGGAGACTGATGTGGGACTCGATCCCAGGACCCTGGGATCATAACCTGGGCCGAAGGCAGACGTTTTACCACTGAGCCACCCAGGCGCCCATCTGTAATAAACATATATTTATATATTAAAAAATAGAAAATCACAGAATACTGTTTTATAATTTGCTTTTTCTGCTTAACTATGTATTGTGAACATCATTTTCTGAAATCTAATTTCAAGCATTGCTGGGTAGATACTTATTGAATATTTAACATGTATTTGACACTATACTAGGCATAAGTACCAGGGAAACGATAGCAAACATTTTTAATGACTACATTGTATTCAGTTATATGGGTATATCCCAGTTAATTTAACCAATATCCTATCATTGTTTTGAGGTTTTTTGTTTGTTTGTTTGTTTGTTTTGAGTAAACTCTATGTCAAATGTGGGACTAAACTCATGACCCTGAGATCAAGAGTCACATGCCCTAGTGACTGAGCCAGCCAGGTGCCACTTGAGTTGCTTTTAATTAAAAAAAAAAAGTGCTGTAGTCATTATCCTTGTAGCTAAATCTCTGGAACATAATTATCTACTAAATTATTTCTGGCCTTTTAATAGCTGAATTCAAGTTAATTCAAGACTGATCTCTTGATAGATGTGAAGTAAGAGTGTGAAAACTTTGGGGAGATCCACAGTTTTTGGATTTATACATGGGGAAGTTGCTACTCTATTCTGAATATTGAAAATTAAGACTTTTATTCTTCTTTCGTAAGTCCTGGCTATACCTTTGGCAGACCCCCAATTTTCCTTAAGTAATAGCTTTGTATCGATGTAGTATTTGAACAAGTAATAGATTAAGCTTTTGAAGTTCTCTGTTAAGAACATGGCAGAGGTCATCTTAGTCTAAACAATTTAAAGAGCATATGTTCATAATGTATAACTTGTCAGTGGATTCCAGTATATTTTTTCCCCACTGGGATTATCTGCTTTTGATAGCATTCTCTTTTGAAGGCTATACTATAATGAATTATGTGTAAAGTGAACCTAAAAGTAGCTGTGTGACTTGATCTGCTGAAGGGCTTGTTTAGTATTACGTTTGACCATTAATAAATAAAACAAATGTTCTTGAGCTTTTCTTGGGAAGTTATTAGAGTTCTGATAATGTATTTAAATATAACTTGAAGGGGGATTTAGAACCCATTTTTGCCTTAAAAATTTAAATTTGACTTTTTAAAGTATTAGAAGACTATTGAAAAGACTTGAGAGTATTTGGAGTCCATTTGGATTTTGTTTTTAATAAAATTTTTTAAAAAATTTATTTATTTGTCAGAGAGAGAGGGAGAGAAAGCAAGCACAGGCAGACAGAGGCAGAAGGAGAAGCAGGCTCCCCGCTGAGCAAGGAGCCCGATGTGGGACTCGATCCCAGGACGTTGGGATCATGACCCGAGCCGAAGGCAGCTGCTTAATCAACTGAGCCACCCAGGCGTCCCCGTTTGGATTTTTGTAAATGGAATTATAGGCTTTGGAGAATCCTGAATAGCTTAGAATCTTTGTAGATTGTACACAGCTGAGACCATGATTAAAATTTGTCTTAGATGAGATTGTTGCAAAAAGGCTTCCATTATTTTTTTTAGTTAATCATTAAGAAAAAAGTGAGTGTAGAAAAAATTGACAGTAGTTAGTTGTACTTGAAATCTGCTCTCCTATATTCATATACAATATTAGAGTGAGAGATTTAAATCTGTAATTTATTTATTTATTTATTTATTTATTTTTTAATTTTTATTTTTTTATAAACAAATTTTTATCCCCAGGGGTACATGTCTGTGAATCGCCAGGTTTACACACTTCACAGCACTAACCATAGCACATACCCTCCCCAACCCATTGTCCATTACCCCACCCCCCTTTCCCGACTAAATCTGTAATTTATTAATCAGGGAGCTACAGGAGAGGTTTTTCTGGAGCTTTAAATATTAATATTTTTCCCTTGCCTTTAATAATTGCATTATATTCCTATTAAAAAAAATAAAACATTTGGAAACTAAGAGAACACGAAAATAAAAATCACCTCTTAACTCACTAGAGATGATCACTGTTAAATATTTTTGTATATAACCTTTCATATTTTATTTCTACTCATGGGTATTTTATTTTGTCTTATTAAAGAAAGATCATTCTCTATATGTTTTTCTTTTATACTTATATTCAAAATAATTTCTTTTTTCTAAATTTAAATATATATATATGTATACATATATATATATATATATATATATATATGTATACATATATATATATTTAGTGATCTCTACACCCAATGTGGGGCTCAGACTCATGACCCTGAGATTAAGAGTTACATGCTTTTCTGACTGAGCCAGCCAGGTGCTCCCAAAATAATTTCTTAATATCATTAATCTTCTGGAACATGTTATTTAATAACAACTGAATAGTATCTGATTTGGTTTAGTTTTGTCATAAATTTGTTTAATTATTCTTTTATTATTTCTGTTTTTCCTATATTAAAAGTAATATAGAATATATATCTCTGTTCATAATTTTTATATATACTTGGATTTTCATTTCTATTATTTTATTTATTTATTTATTATTTTTTAAAAAATTTTATTTATTTATTTGACAGACAGAGACCACAAGTAGGCAAGAGAGGCAGGCAGGGAGAGAGAGGAGGAAGCAGGCTCTCCGCGGAGCAGAGAGCCTGATGCGGGGCTCGATCCCAGGACACTGGGATCATGACCTGAGCCGAAAGCAGAGGCTTTAACCCACTGAGCCACCCAGGCGCCCCAGTTATTTTATTTATTTTTATACTTTGATTTTCAAAGCTTCTGATATTAGTATATGGAGTATTAATAAACATCCAGATTTCATATGTCTATACTTTGGAGGAATAGAGAACTACCTTTTTTGAAAATAGGATAGATTATGTTTTGTGTCCATCCTAATGGAAGTATGCATCAGTATTTATTAGGGTAAATAATTCATTCATTGATACTGAATCTAAACCATTCATAGGTAAAGTGATTGAACATAAATTATTGTGAAAAGGTAATATAAAATATTCCATGGAAGACATAAGGAATATATATTTTTTTAAGATTTTATTTATTTGACACAGAGAGAGAGCGAGAGAGGGAACACAAGCAAGGGAATGGGAGAGGAAGAGAAGCAGGCTTCTGCTGAGCAGAGAGCCTGATGATGCGGGGCTTGATCCCAGGACCCCAGGATCATCACCTAAACCGAAGGCAGCTGCTTAAGAACTGAGTCACCCAGGCGCCCCAGACATAGGGAATATTTCATAAGAAACTGATTTTACAGAATACTCAACATGCATAACCAGCTCTTCCTTTTTCCAAATCTTAGTTGCTGTCCTTCAAGGTTTTTTTTTTTTTAATTTTTATCTTTAGCTCTTCTTATAAAAATATTTTTTTGAGAGCGAGAGATAGAGTAAGCTAATGGACCTGGGTAGAGGAGAGAGGCAGTGCAATCCAGGGACGAAAAAGACTTCCTACTGAGTTGGGAGCCCTACATAGGGCTGGATCCCAAGACCCTGAGATCATGAGCTAAGTTGAAGTCAGACACTTAACTGACTGAGCCACCCAGGTGCCCCTATCCTTCAAGTTTGAACTGAGTAAAGTTTTAGGTTATTACTAGGGCCATGTAACAAACGACTCCCAAACATAGTGGCTTGAACTTACTTTGCTCAGGAATCATCAGTCTGGGAAGGGTTCAATTGGAGAGAACTTTTTTTTGTTTTACTTGAGAGTTAGCTAGGTTGGCTTGGAGGCCAGGGCTTGTAAAGGTTCACTCACTCACTTATCTTGATACCTGTTCTGAGAAGAGTCAGTATCTTGGTGTATATCTATGTCTTTTTAGATCTCTCCACTATAGAGGCTTAAGGATGTCCAGGATTTTTTTACTCATTGGTTCAGGTCTCCTGAGATATGTATACTGAGAGAAAGAGGGGAGAAAAAAAAAGAGGAAGGGAGAACACACAAGCATGTGAGACCAGGCTGAAGCAATACAAGTATTACCTTTAATGATTTAGCCTTGGACATCACAGTCCTGCCCAGATTCAAGGGGGAGGAATGTACACTGTACCTGATGTTAGAGGACTGTCAGTAGCACATCGGAAGAAGAGCATGTGGGATGTGGAATATTGGTGTGGCCATTTTTGGAAAACAGAGTGTGCTATAAAATCCAATGTAGGCTAACTAGCCTGTTCACAAAGGATCCATGGGTGTGAACAGCCTGAAGCACTTACCTTTACCCTTTGAGGAAGCAATTGTTTTTCCCTAATTAAGAATATAAAGGAAATGATTTAGAGATAATACTGTCTTTTGCAGATGAAGAATTAAAAAGCGGTACCTTTTTATATAGATTAGATTTAGATAATTAAGTTATTAGTACCTAAGAGGATCAATTCATAGGTGCTAGTGAAATAAGGGTCGAGATATCCTTTCTTCAAATTTATTTTGTCCTCTTGACTTATGCTCTACTCTCACTGAAATCATTTTATGGATTGTTACTGATTGTAGTTGGTATGGTATTTATTATATGTTATATTTTATAGGCTGAATTTGATACTTAACTATTGTTTATAACTTCTCTTAATGTGAAATTTAAGGTATTTAAGTTCTAAACAAACAATTTCAAACTTGTGGTTACAATCCATACATTCATTTGTTTATTCAGCACATCATGAGCCATACACTTTGGAGATATAAAGTCTACTAGGTCAGGGTACTCTCTTTATTTTATTTAAAAACAATTTTTTAAAAATTTTATTTATTTGCAGAGGGAGAGACAGTAAGAGAGGGAACATAAGCAGGGGAAGTGGGAGAGGGAGAAGCAGGCTTCCCACTAAGCAGGGAGCCTGTGGGGCTTGATCCCAGAACTCTGGGATCATGACCTGAGCTGAAGGCAGCCGCTTAATGACTGAACCACCATAGCATCCCTATTTTTAATTTTTAAAAAATACTTATTTGAGGGAGAACGAGAGTGAGAGAGAGAGTGCACATGAGCAGTGGGGAGGAGCAGAAGCAGGGGGAGAAGCAAGACTTTAAGGTGAGCAGGAAGCTGGATACGGGACGCAATCCCAGGGCCCTGAGGTCACAAACTGAGCTGAAGGCAGACGCTTAACTGACTGAGTCACCCTGGCACCCAGAGCACTCTCTTTTAAAGACCTCCACAGCCTGGAGAAGAGGGACATGTAGACAAATATTTATAATATAGTTTGATACATATAATATAAATAACATAATGGAAATGTACCAAGTACTAATACCTAGAGAAAGGAATGTCTTGGTGTAGGAGTGACAGTTGTGTGGATAGAAGAATAATTTTGAGCTGAATCTGAAGTATTTAATAAGGGAAAAATAGAGGGAAGGGGATTCATACATACATAAATACAAAGGAAGCAGTACATATAAAGGTCTAGATATATAAAATAATTCGTGTTTGAAGGAAGTTGAATAAATGGTGTGGTTGGGATGTAGAGTTGGTGATATGTGGGTGATGTTAATGATCGGAGATTAAGAGTTTTATCTGTAAGTAGCGGGAGCCATTGTTTGTTAAATGTAGCAATCATTAGATTTGTGTATTAGAGAACTATGGGGATAGCGTTTGAAAGATTAGAAGAGGTAGAGACTGTGGGTAAGAGATGGTTAGGGGGCTACTGGGATACTTAATTTATCTACCTTAATACTGAATGAGAGGTTTTAAATTTTTATTTATTTATTCTTAAAGATTTATTTACTTATTTTTGTGCACATGCGCGCGCACCCAAGAGAGAGAAAGAGAGAGAGAACAAGCAGGGGGAGGGGTAGAGGAACCACACTCCCCGATGAGCAGGGAGCCCAGCACCAGGGGATCATGACCTGAGCTGAAGGCAGACGCTTAATCGACTGAGCCACCCAGATACCTGAATGAGAGGTTTTTAAAATAAAATTATTTTTAACTGCCTGTAAATTAAGCACTGAATTTAAAACTCTTTAAAACTAATTGCCAAAAAAAAAAAAAAAAACTAATTGCAAAAAAAAAGAAACAACAAAAACTAATTGCAAAATGGGGCGTGCGTTTGGCTCAGCCATTAGATCATATGACTTGATCTGGGGGTCATGAGTTCAAGCCTCACGTTAGGTGTAGAGCTTATTTAAAAAAACAAAAAACTGAAAACACTAATAGCAAAATATTAAGGCAGGTTAATATAATGGTTCTCTTAGTTCGATTAACATGATTCAGTTCTTATTTATATTTCAGTTAAATCGATTATTTTCTCATTCTGATTTCAGATAACACAGATGTTAAATGCGAAACCAGAAGATGTTCATGTTCAGTCACCATTGTCCAAACTCAGAAGCTCAGAACACTGGGATCTCCCTTTGCAGGGGGTAAATAAAAACTAATTTCTTTTAAGTACATAGTGTTGTTTGGTGTGTTTAAAATATTTTAATAAAACTGAATTTTCGTTTTCTTATATATCCTTGCTGGGGTTTTCTTGTATTATTTGCAGTTTTTAATTCGTTTATTTCTGGTATTTGTTGAAGTGATGCTTTGAGATTAGGGTCTTCTTTAGTTTAAGTATACCTTACTTTGTATGATTGTTTTCTTGAAATTTAAATCTCATTATTGGAAAAGATATTTTAAATTTATGAGAATATTAAGCTTATTGGGATCATTTGCTCTTTTGCTTTTGTTTTGTAAATTTGAGAGGATAGATCTTAAAATGTGGTGGAACTATACTTTAAAAAGGTATTCTAATTATAAATCTGGACTTTGATTTTATTGCTATTAAGCATTATTATGGAGCTTTCATGAATAAGGCTTAAGATGGCACTTTTTTTCCCCTAAAGATTTCATTTGAGAGAGAGAGAAAGAGAGAGAGAGGGACAGGTGCACAGGCAGGGGGAGGGGCAGGCACAGGGAGAGGGTGAAGTAGGCGTCCTGTTGAGTTGGGAGCTGGGAGCGGGTCTCTATCCCAGGACACTGGGATCATGACCTAAGCCAAAGGCAGATGCTTAAATGACTGAGCCACCCAGGTGCCCCCAAGATGGCGCATTTTAAATATTTTTTCCTCGTGTCTGGTACAACTCATGGTCATTTAAAAAAATTTTTTTTATTAACATATATTATTAGCCCCAGGGATATAGGTCTGTGAATCGCCAGGTTTACACACTTCATAGCACATATCTTCCCCAATGTCCATAACCCCACCACCCTGTCCTCATCCCCCTCCCCCCGGCAACCCTCAGTTTGTTTTGTGAGATTAAGAATCTCTTATGGTTTGTCTCCCTCCCGATCCCATCTTGTTTCATTTATTCCTTTCCTACCCCCCCAAACCCCCCACATTGCCTCTCAACTTCCTCATATCAGGGAGCTCATATGAAAATTGTCTTTCTCCGATTGACTTATTTTGCTAAGTATAATATGCTCTAGTTCCATCCATGTCATCACAAATGGCAAGATTTCATTTCTTTTGATGGCTGCATAGTATTCCATTGTATATATATACCACATCTTCTTTATCCATTCATCTGTTGATGGACATCTAGGTTCTTTCCATAGTTTGTCTGTTGTGACATTGTTGCTATAAACATTGGGGTGCACATGCCCCTTCGGATCACTACATTTGTATCTTGAGGGTAAATACCCAGTAGTGCAATTGCTGAGTTGTAGGGTAGCTCTATTTTCAACTTTTTGAGGAACCACCCTGCTGTTTTCCAGAGTGGCTGCACCAGTTTGCATTCCCACCAACAGTGTAGGAGGGTTCCCCTTTCTCTGCATCCTCGCCAGCATCTGTCATTTCCTGACTTGTTAATTTTAGCCACTCTGACTGGTGTGAGGTGGTATCTCATTGTGGTTTTGATTTGTATTTCCCTGATGCTGAGTGATGTAGAGCACTTTTTCATGTGTCTGTTGGCCATCTGGATGTCTTCTCTGCAGAAATGTCTGTTCATGTCCTCTGCCCATTTCTTGATTGGATTATTTGTTCTTTGGGTGTTGAGTTTGCTAAGCTCTTTATTGATTTTGGATACTAGCCTTTTATCTGATATGTCGTTTGCAAATATCTTCTCCCATTCTGTCAGTTGTCTTTTGGCTTTGCAAATATCTTCTCCCATTCTGTCAGTTGTCTTTTGGCTTTGCAAATATCTTCTCCCATTCTGTCAGTTGTCTTTTGGTTTTGTTAACTGTTTCCTTTGCTGTGCAAAAGCTTTTGATCTTTTTTTTTTTTTTTAATTTATTTATTTGTCAGAGAGAGAGGGAGAGAGAGCGAGCGAGCGAGCACAGGCAGGCAGAGTAGCAGGCAGAGGCAGAGGGAAAAGCAGGCTCCCTGCCGAGCAAGGAGCCCGATGTGGGACTCGATCCCAGGACGCTGGGATCATGACCTGAGCCGAAGGCAGTCGCTTAACCAACTGAGCCACCCAGGCGTCCCAAAAGCTTTTGATCTTGATGACAGCTTTGTAATAGCGCTTGAAGTCCGGAATTGTGGTGCCACCAACTTTGGCTTTCTTTTTCAATATTCCTTTGGCTATTTGAGGTATTTTCTGGTTCCAAACAAATTTTAGGATTATTTGTTCCATTTCTTTGAAAAAAATGGATGGGATTTTGACAGGGATTGCATTAAATATGTAGATTGCTTTAGGTAGCATAGACATTTTCACAGTATTTGTTCTTCTAATCTATGAGCATGGAACATTTTTTCATTTCTTTGTGTCTTCCTCAATTTCTTTCATGAGTACTCTATAGTTTTCTGAGTATAGATTCTTTGCCTCTTCGGTTAGGTTTATTCCTAGGTATCTTATGGTTTTGGGTGCAGTTGTAAATGGGATTGACTCCTTTCTCTTTCTCCTGTCTTGTTGTTGGTGTAAAGAAATGCAACTGATTTCTGTGCATTTATTTTATATCCTGACACTTTACTGAATTCCTGTACAAGTTCTAGCAGATTTGGAGTGGAGTCTTTTGGGTTTTCCACATATAGTATCACATCATCTGCAAAGAGTGATAGTTTGACTTCTTCTTTGCCAATTTGGATGCCTTTAATTTCTTTATGTCATCTGATTGCTGAGGCTAGGACTTCTAGTACTATGTTGAATAGCAGTCGTGATAATGGACATCCTTGCTGTGTTTCTGACCTTAGTGGAAAAGCTCTTTTCTACATTGAGAATGATATTTGCTGTGGGTTCTTCATAGATGGCTTTGATGATATTGAGGTATGTGCCCTCTATCCCTACACTTTGAAGAGTTTTGATCAGGAAAGGATTCTGTACTTTGTCAAATGCTTTTTTATATCTATTGAGAGTATTATATGGTTCTTGTTCTTTCTTTTATTAATGTATTGTATCACATTGATTTGCAGATGTTGAACCAACCTTACAGTCCTGGAATAAATCCCACTTGGTCGTGGTGAATAATCCTTTTACTGTACTGTTGGATCCTATTGGCTAGTATTTTGGTGAGAATTTTCACATCTGTGTTCATCAAGGATATTGGTCTATAATTCTCTTTTTTGATGGGATCCTTGTCTGGTTTTGGGATCAAGGTAACGCTGGCCTCATAAAATGAGTTTGGAACTTTTCCTTCCATTTCTATTTTTGGAACAGTTTCAGGAGAATAGGAATTAATTCTTCTTTAAATGTTGGGTAAAATTCCCCTGGGAAGCCATCTGGCCCTGGGCTCTTGTTTGTTTGGAGATTTTTGGTGACTGCTTCAATCTCCTTACTGGTTATGGGTCTGTTAGGTTTTTTATTTCTTCCTGGTTGAGTTTTGGTAGTTTCTATGTCTCTAGGAATGCATCCATGTCTTCCAGATTGTCAAATTTCCTGGTGTATAGTTGCTCATAATATGTTCTTATAATTGTTTGTATTTCTTTGGTGTTGGTTGTGATCTCTCCTCTTTCATTCATGATTTTATTTATTTGGGTCCTTTCTCTTTTCTTTTTGATAAGTCTGGCCAGGGGTTTATCAATCTTATTAATTCTTTGAAAGAACCAGTTCCTAGTTTTGTTGATTTGTTCTGTTGTTTTTTTTTGGTTTCTATTTCATTGATTTCTGCTCTGATCTTTATGATTTCTCTTCTGCTGGGTTTAGGTTTCTTTGTTGTTCTTTATCCAGCTCCTTTAGGTGTAGGGTTAGGTTGTGTATTTGAGACCTTTCTTGTTTCTTGAGAAAGGCTTGTATTGCTATATATATTTCCTCTCAGGACTGCCTTTGCTGTGACCCACAGATTTTGAACCGTTATGTTTTTATTATTTCTTTCCATGAATGTTTTCAATTCTTCTTTAATTTCCTGGTTGACCCATTCATTCTTTAGAAGGATGCTGTTTAGTCTCCATGTATTTGGGTTCTTTCCAAATTTCCTCTTGTGATTGAGTTCTAGCTTCAGAGCACTGAGGTCTGAAATATGCAGGGAATGATCCCAATCTTTCGGTACTGGTTGAAACCTGATTTATGACCCAGAATATGATCTATTCTGGAGAATGTTCCATGTGCACTAGAGAAGAATGTGTATTCTGTTGCTTTGGGATGGAATGTTCTGTATATATCTGTGATGTCCATCTGGTCCAGTGTGTCATTTAAGGGCTTTATTGTGTGCCATAGATCACAGTTTAAGGTAACCCTGAGTTGAGCACTCTCTCCTCAGCTCCGTCTCTGTAGCCAGCTTCCCTGCTCTAATACCTGCGAGCTCTGTGACACTCAGACACCCCCAATCCTTCTGTGACCCCGCGAGACCTGAGACCACGCTGTCCCTGCGTGGGCTTCACCCCAGCTTAGCCTCTGGAGCAATGTCCCTCAGTGGAGCAAACTTTTAAAAATTCTGATTTTGGGGGCACCTGGGTGGCTCAGTGGGTTAACCCTCTGCCTTCGGCTCAGGTCATCATCTCAGGGTCCTGGGATCAAGCCCTGCATTGGGCTCTCTGCTCAGCAGGGAGCCTGCTTTCTCCCCCTCTCTCCCTGCCTTCCTCTCTGCCGACTTGTGATCTCTCTCTCTCTCTCTGTTAAAAAAAATAAATAAAATAATAAAAAAAAAAGTTCTGATTTTGTGCTCCATTGCTCCGCCGCTTGCCGGGAGCCGGCCCCTCACCCTGCGGTCTATCTTCCCATTGCTTTGGATTCACTTCTCCGTAGGTCCTACCTTTCAGAAAGTGGTCTATTTTCTATTTCTAGAATTGCTGCTCTTCTTCTCTTTGATCTCCTGTTGGAATTGTATGTGTTTGGAATGGTTTCATAAACTATCTAGGTGATCTCCTGCTACCTAATATTTCAGCTTGCTACTTCTCTGCCATCTTGACTCCTCCCCTCATGGTCATTTTTTAAAAATAGAATTTTTCTCAGATTTTCCAGTTTATCCATTTGAGCCTGTATTAATCTGCTAGGCTAACATAAGGAAATATCACAGACTGGGTGGCTAAACATCAGAAATTTATTTTCCAATAGTTCTGGAGGCTGAAGTCCAAGATTAAGGTGCCAGTAGGGCTGGTTTCTCTAAGCCTTTTCTCCTTGGTTTATAGATGGTCATCTTCTTGCTGTTTCTTCCTGTGACCTTTTTTCCTATATATCCACATTTCTGGTGCTTCTCTTCTTATAAGGATGCCAGTCCTGTTGGATTAAGTCCCTACCCTTATGACCTCATTTAAACTTAATTACCTTTGTAAAGGCCCCATCTCCACGTATAGTTATATTGACAGTTTAATATATGAAATTGGCAGGGAAAGCACAATTCAGTTCATAACATTAGCATTTTAGGATAGCAAACTTTAAGTCATGTTGAATATGTTTTTATGTTACAGACAAGAAAAATTAACCATTTATTCTAACTTGTTCTCAGAGGAAAGATTTGTCATTAATAGTAGTTGCTTTAACATTATTTAAAAATTTGACTATCATAATACATTTGTTTCTTATACAAGGCACAAAAAACAGAAATAATAAATGAGATATGATGACTTCTGCTGACATAAAAAGAAAAAATTGCTTAAGGTTAGAAAATTTGGGGTGTATAGAAAGGTATAGGTAAAATAAATAAATACTCTCTTTCTGTTCCTTTTTCCTAATGGCAACCACCTTTAAGAGTTTTTTTTTTCATTTTTTGAAGAAAAAAATACATGTGACTACAT
This sequence comes from Mellivora capensis, assembly GCA_004024625.1. NCBI lineage: Eukaryota > Metazoa > Chordata > Mammalia > Carnivora > Mustelidae > Mellivora > Mellivora capensis. The sequence continues at coordinate 16,043 of PISX010018888.1, forward strand.
AAATAATTTTTATATATGTATACATATGTATGTGTATATATATATATATATATACACATACACTTTAAAGATTTTATTTACTCATTTGACAGAAAGAGACACAGCGAGAGAGGTAACACAAGCAGGGGTAGTGGAAGAGGGAGAAGCAAGCTTTCCACTGAGCAGGGAGCCCAATGTGGGGGTTGATCCCAGGACCCTGGGGTCATGTCCTGAGTTGAAGGCAGATGCTAAACTACTGAACCACCCAGGCACCCCTATATTATTTTTTAATTGTTATAGAACAGAGATCATGAAATATATACTGTTCTGTGCTTTGTTGTTTTCATTTAATAGATACTAATTTTTTTTCTATTTTAGCACATTTATTTTTTATTTTTGAATATTTATTTATTGGGTGCCTGGGTAGCTCAGTTGGTTAAGTGTCTGCCTTTGGCTCAGACCATGATCCCAGAGTCTTGGGATTGACTCCTGGTTTGGGCTCTCTACTCAGAAGGGAGTCTTCTCTCCTATTCCTCTGCCCCTCCCCCCACTCATGTTCTCCCTTTCCTCTACTCTCTCTCTCTCAAATAAATAAAATCTTAAAAAAAAAAGATTTATTTATTTATTTGAATTATCTCTTCACTCACAATGGGGCTTAAATTCACAACCCTGAGATCAAGAATCACATGCTCAGGACACTTGGGTGCCTCAGTCGGTAAAGTGTTTGCCTTTGTCTCAGGACATGATCCCAGGGTCCTGGGACTGAGTCCCAAATTGGGTTTTTTGCTCAGTGGGGAGCCCGTTTCTCCCTCTGCCTGCCACTCCCCCTGCTGTGCTCTCTCTTTCTCTCTCAAATAAGTAAAATCTTAAAAAAAAATTATAAAAAAAATCATATGCTCTACTGACTGAGCCATCTAGGTTTCCTATCTTAACACATTTACATCTTTTGCTTTTATTTATTTTTATTGACTTTGTAGTACTCTAAAAATTATAATATATCATGATTAAAAACTTTTTTTAGTAAAATTGACATACAGAACTACATTAGTGGCAGGTATACAATGTAGTGATTCAGCTTCTCTTTATGTTATGCTATGCTCACAAGTGTAGCTACTATCTGTCACCATACATAATTTACTTAGTGAACTGTTATCAGTTGATATCAGTGGTATCAGAGAGAAAGAGTGTGAGCACTAGTGGGGGGAGGGGCAGAAGGAGAAGCGGACTTCCCTGCTGAGCAGGGAGCGTGACTGCGGGGCTCAATTCCAGGACCCTGGGATCATGACCTGAGTGGAAGGCAGATGCTTAGCCAACTGAGCCACCCAGGTGCCCTAATATGTGTAATTTTAAACACACATGCACATATACACTGTCTCTTGGAAGTAGACAGAGGCTTTATGTTGGGTTAGTTTTCTTAAGCAGTATCTCACTTAATGTGCTTTTCCTTTACCCTTGGGTCACACATATCTTCCTTTAGGTTTTGGCCTTATAAAGAGGCAGATGTGGATTACTTGAGAGCTCTTTAGGTATTAAGTCATTGTGTTCTAATCTTCTCTTTCTCCTTAACTCTAGATTTCAGCAGTCCCTTTCTTCTGAGAAGCTAACCATTTACTTTCTTCTTTAGTTCCCACTAACCCACTGAATAAAGCAGGATCTCTTAAGAGACATATTTTTTTCCCCATGCCTAGTTTCCCACCCTAGTTGGATGTCTTCTTAAAGATAGTGATACTTAAGGTTTTGGAAATCTGTATCCTGTTTAAGATTCAAAGTGGCACATGTGTCAGCATTGCTATGCTCTCCTGTTTCTTTAGACTTCACAGTATTTGCTAAATATGCTTCATAGTTTGTAGAGTTTGAGGCTGTTCCAGTATCTTGTTTAATTTTTTCTCTTATGCAACTTTTTTTTTTAAGATTTATTTTTTTAAAGTGAGCTCTATGACCCAATGTGGGACTTGAATTTACAACCCCAAGATTAAGAGTCCCATACTCTACTTACTGAGCCAGCCAGTCACTCCCCACATACCCTTTTTTAACATTTGTAGTGGGTTTCTATGAATGACAAAGAGATAAATTTGTATAGTCTCGAGCAGAATTTTAACCCATTTATTTACTTATTTGTAGGTTTTATTGAGATATAATTACATGAAATAGGTTCCACAGGTCTTAGGTATGTAATTGGATGAACATTGACTAATATGACATATGTAACCAATCCTGCTCAAAAATGGTTCCCTAGAATATGAAAAGTGATGTTTGCTATCCCATTGTTTCCAAAGGAATAGAACATTGTCATGAGCCTTGAAAGTTCTTTTATCTCCCTTTCCATTGTTATCTTTGCCTGCTGTCCTCACCCCCACTCCACTACTGTCAACCACTTTTCTGATTTCTATTTCTGTAGGGTAGTTTTGCTTGTTCATACAATACTTTTTCATGTTTTGGTTCTTTTGTTCAGTAAAATGTTGAAATCCATCCCTGTTTTGCATCTATTGGTAGTTTGTTCCTTTTTATTACTAAGTAGTATTTCATTTTGTGGCTATAACACAATTTGTTTATTTAATTCTTCTGTTGATGGACTTTTGGACTTAGTTTTAATTTGCATTTTCCTGATGACTAATGATGTTAAGACATTTTCATGTTGATTGGCTATCATACATCTTTTTTGTGAAGTGTGTGTTCAATTTTTTTGCCCCTTTAAAATAAATTTTATTGAGAATTAATTTATATGCAATTAAATTAATCCATTTTAATTCTTCTTTGAACTTTGACAAATATATATGCTTTTGCAGCCACCACCATAATAAAAGGGTGTGTGTGTGTGTGTGCGCTTGTGGTTTTTTTTTTAGTGTACAGTTCTGAGTTACAGGATCTGTATAGATTCATATAAGTATCATGACAATGAAGATATTATGCTGTCCCATTACTCCAAAAAATCCCCTGGTGCTGTCTCCTTTGTAATTATACTGTTCGCACTTTTAACCCTTGATAATGTTGTTTTCTGTAGCTATACCTCTACATTTTCCAGAATGTCACATAAATGGAATCATAGAGTGTGTAATGTTTTGAGAATGACTTTTTACTTAGCATAATGCCATTGAAATTCATTCATGTTTTTGTGTGTATTAGTAGTTTATTCCTCCCATTAAAGGACATATGGGTTGTTTCCAGATTTTGGGCATTAGGAATAAAGCTCCTATAAATATTTGCATATATGTTTTTTTGTGAGCATAAATTTTAGTTTCTCTGGGTAAATATTTAGGAGTGGGATTCCTGGGTCATATGATAAGTGTATATTAATTGCCATTTTCTAGAGTGTTTGTACCATTTTGCATTCTCACCAGCAATGTGTGGTGAGTTCTGGGTGCTGTGTATCTTTCTTAGCACTTGATATTGTCAGTTTGTTAATTTTTTTAGTTAATGGATTTTATTTTTAGAGTAATTTTAGGTTTACAGAAAAATTGAAGGGATAGTACCGGCAATACCCATATGCCCCTCAATTCCCCTTCCCCTATTACTCCCACATAATTTCCTTTATTAATATCTTTGCATCAATGTGGTATGTTTGTTACAGTTGATAAGCCAATACTGATAAGTTATTATTTTTTTTTTTTAAAGATTTTATTTATTTATTTGAGAGAGAGGCAGTGAGGGAGCATGAGCGAGGAGAAGGTCAGAGGGAGAAGCAGACTCCCCGTGGAGCTGGGAGCCTGATGCGGGACTCGATCCCGGGTCTCCGGGATCATGACCTGAGCCAAAGGCAGTCGTCCAACCAACTGAGCCACCCAGGCGTCCCTGATAAGTTATTATTATTTCTTGGATATAATTGACCTATAACATTGTATTAGCTTTAGGTATACAACATAATGATTTGATATATGTATATATTGCAGAATGATTAGCATAGTAAGCTTAGTTAATATCTATTAACACATAGTAATAGTTTCTTATATATTTTTTAAAGATTTTATTTATTTATTTGACAGTGAGAGAGAGAGATCGATCATAGGTAGGCAGAGAGGCAGGCAGAGAGAGGGAAGGAGGCTCCCCGCCGAGCAGAGAGCCCGATGCAGGGCTTGATCCCAGGACCCTGACATCATGACCTGAGCTGAAGGCAGAGGCTTAACCCACTGAGCCACCCAGGTGTCCCAGTAATAGTTTTCTTATGATGAGACTTTTAACATTTCTTAGCAACTTTCAGATAAATAATCAATATTGTTAAGTAAATCACCATGCTGTATATTACATTCCTAGGACTTATTTATCTTTTTGACCCCTTTCACCCACTTTGCCCACTCTCCACCTCTGGCAACTACAAATTTGTTCTTTTTATGAGTTTGGTTTTTTTTTTTCTTAGATTCCTCCTATGAGTGAACTCATACGGTTTTTTTGTTTTTGGTTTTTTTTTGTCTTATTTCAGTTAGCATTAGGCCCTCAAGGTCCATCCTAAGTTCAAGATTTTTGGTGGCATCTTTAAGCTTTTCTATATATAATATCATGTTACCTGTGAATAGAGACAATTTTACTTCCTTTTGATTTGGTTGTCTTTTATTTATTTTTTGCCTAATTGCAAGATTTGGTTAGTATTCTGTTAAAATGGGGAGAGTTGGAATCCTTGTCTTCTTCCTGATTTTAGAGGAAAAACTTTCAGCTTTTCACGATTCAGTATGATAAGCAATGTGCACTATGATATATGACCGTTATTATATTTAGGTACATTCCATATATATTTACTTCATTGAGAGTTTTTATTAAAGAATGGATGTTGAATTTTGTCAGATGCTTTTTCTGCATCTGTTGAGATGATATGTTTTACTTTTATTTTGTTAATGGGGTATATCACCTTTACTGATTGGTGGATGTTGAACCTTCCTTGCATCCCTGGAATAAATCCTATTTGATCATGGTGTATGATTCCTTTGTATGGTTGAATTGGATTTGCTAATATTTTATTGAGGAATTTTGTATCTATTTTCACCAGGGATATTGGTCCGTAATTTTCTTTCCTTTTAAAGATTTTATATATTTATTTGAGAGTGTGTGTGAGAGGCAGAGAGAGCATGAGTGGTAGGGAGGAGCAGTGGGAAAGGGAGAAGCAGACTCCCCACTGAGCAGGGAGCCAAGTGTGGTGCTCAATCCCAGTTAGGGTGCCAGTTGTAGGGTCCAAATCCTTTGTACCTTAGGCGAAGCTAGGAGTTGTCAGTTCTCTCCTGGTTGTGTTCCATTTTGCTGGGGGTAGTGTTTATGGTTAGATTATCTCCCCTTCTCCTGCATGTTTCAATGCTTTTTCTCATTCCTGTGATATTTAGAGGAGTTGTTCAGCTAGTTTCTGGTTTTCTTCAGAGGGAGTTGTTCCATATGTAACTGTAGATTTGGTATGTCTGGGAGGAAGTGATTTCAGGCTCCTCGTACATTGACATTAAAATTTTTTTTTTTAGACTTTATTTATTTATTTGAGTGGGAGAGAGAGAACAAGCAGGGGGAACAGCAGAGGGAGAGGGAGAAACAGACTTTCCACTGAACAAGGAGTCCAATGTGGGGCTTGATCCCCAGACCCTGGGATCATGACCTGAGCCGAAGGTAGATGCTTTAACCAGCTGAGCATCCCAGGTCCCTCCACAATGTCATTTTGAACTGGAGCTATCCCTGGTAGATTATTGTTAGTTGAACTCCATAGTTTACATTAGGGTTCACATTTTGTCTAGTATATTCTGTGTTTAGACAGTGTGTAATGGCATGTATCTGCCATTACAATGTGATACAGAATAATTTCACTGTTAAAAAAATCTTTTGTGCTCCACTGATCTTTTTAATAATGTTCAGTTTCACTTTTTCTATAATGTCACATGGAATCATACAGCCTTTTTAGATTGTCTTCTTCCACCTAGCAATATGATTAATGTCTTTTTTTGGTGGCTTGATAGCTTGTTTCTTTAAAAAAAAGAATTAAAAAAAAATTAAAAAAGAAAAAAGAATTAAAAAAAAATTTTTTAGGACGCCTGGGTGGCTCAGTTGGTTGGACGACTGCCTTCGGCTCAGGTCATGATCCTGGAGACCCGGGATCGAGTCCCGCATCAGGCTCCCAGCTCCACGGGGAGTCTGCTTCTCCCTCTGACCTTCTCCTCGCTCATGCTCTCTCACTGCCTCTCTCTCAAATAAATAAATAAAATCTTTAAAAAAAAAAAAGAATTTTTTTTTTAAAAAAAATTTTTGGGGAGTCACCTTGGTGACTCAGTCAGTTAAGCATCCAATTTGTTTTTGGCTTAGGTCATGATCTCAGGGTCCTGAGATCAAGCCCTGCATCAGGCTCCCCGCTCAGCAGGGAGTCTGCTTCTTTCCTCCCTCTCCCTCTACCTCTCTGCCTCCCCATGCATTCTCTCTATCTCTCTCACAAAAATAAATAAATAAGTCTTTAAAAAAATATTTTTTTTTTATTTTAAAGATTTTATTTATTTGACAGAAAGAGATCACAAGTAGGCAGAGAGGCAGGCAGAAAAAAAATAAATTTTTTAAAAAAGATTTTATTTATTTATTTGAGAGAGAGGCAGTGAGAGAGAGCATGAGCGAGGAGATAGTCAGAGGAAGAAGCAGACTCCCTGTGGAGCTGGGAACCCGATGCGGGACTCGATCCCGGAACTCCAGGATCATGACCTGAGCCGAAGGCAGTCGTCCAACCAACTGAGCCATCCAGGCGTCCCAAAAAATAAAAATTTTTTTACAAGACTATTTCTTAGAGCTTTAGGTTTGCAGCAAATTGAGTGGAAAGTACAGTTTCCATGTGTCCCTTGCCTCTACACATGCACAGCCTATCCCACTGTTCCTTGTTTTTATTGCTGAATAATATTCCATTAAGTGGATGTAGCATAGTTTGTTTACCCATCACCTGTTGAAAGATATTTTGGTTGCCTCCAAGTTTTGGCAATTATGAATAAAGCCACAGTAAACATTTATGTGCACGTTTTTGTGTGGACTCGTTTCTGAATTGTTTCACTAAATACCAAGGATTGCAGTTGTTGGATTGTATGTTAAGTGTGTATTTAGTTTTGTCAGGAATTGCTGAACTATCTTCCAAAATAGTTGTACCATATTGCATTCCCACCTGCATCTAATGGGATTTTTGATGCTCCACATTCTAGTTGACATTTGGTATTGTCAGTGCTTTGTGTTTTAGCCATCCTAATACATAGTGGTATCTTATTTTAACTTGCAGTTTGTGATGACATCATATTTTCTTGAGTTTCTTTTCATATGCGTATTTGGCAGCTGTGTTTCTTCTTTGGTGAGGTGTGCCTTCAGATCTTTGGCTCTTTTTTTTTTTCTTAAAGATTTTATTTATTTATTAGAGAGACAGAGAGAGACCACAAGTAGGCAGAGCAGCAGGCAGAGAGAGAGGGAGAAGACTCCCCATTGAGCGAGAAGCCTGATGTGGGACTCAGTCCCAAGACCCCGAGCTCATGACCTGAGCTGAACGCAGTCGCCCAACCGACTGAGCTACCCAGGTGCCCCTTGATCTTTGGATCTTCTTAAAATTGGATTATTCTCTTATTTTTGAGTTTTAGGAGTCCATTGTATATTTTGGATACAGGTCTTTTTATCACATATGTGTTTTGTAAATTTTTTTTTCTAGTTTTTGTGTTATCTTTTCATTCCCTTAATGGACTTTCGCAAAACAGAAGTTTTAATTTCAGTGAAGCCCAAATTGTCATTTTTTTTTCTTCTTGGATTGTTATTTAGGTATTATATTTAAGAAGTAATTGCCTAACCCAAGGTCACCTAGGTTTTTGCTGATGTTATCTTTTAGGAGTTTTATAGTTTTGCATTTTAAATTTGGATCTGTTGGCCCATTTTGCATTAATTTTTGTGAAAGGTGTAAGACTTATATCTCTGTTTGTTTCTACATGGATATTAGCACCATTTTTTGAAAATACTAGCCTTTTTGTATTAAATTGGCATTGTTCCCATGTCATAGATCAGTTGATTTCATTATGTGGATCTATGTCTTAGTGCTTTATTCTGTTCCATTGATCTGTTTATCATTTTGTAGCTTTATAATAAGTCTTGATGTTGGGACTGTAAGTTTCCGGAGTTTGTTTTTCTTCAACTTTATATTGGCTATTTTGGGTCTTTGTCTTTCTGTTTAAAATTTAGAATCATTTTGTCAATATCCACAAACTAACTTTCTGGGTTATTGATTTGTATTGACTTTATAGATCAAGTTGGGAAGACAGCATTGGAATATTGAGTCTTCCTATCCATGTACATGAAATGTCTATTTAGATTAAAAAAAATTTATTTATTTATTTGACACAGAGATCACAAGTAGGCAGAGAGGCAGACAGAGAGAGAGAGGGAAGCAGGCTCCCCACTGAGCAGAGAGCCCGATGTGGGGCTCGATCCCAGGACCCTGAGACCATGACCTGAGCTGAAGGCAGAGGCTTAACTCTCTGAGCCACCCAGACACCCCTCTATTTAGATCTTTGATACCTTTTAATACAGTTTTGTGTTTTTTGTCATATAGATTTTATGTATATTTTATTTGATTTGCACATATATATTTACTTTTTTTGTGCTAATGTAGATAGTATTTTTTTTTTTAAGATTTTATTTATTTAGTCAATCGGAGAAAGACAACTATCATATGATCTCCCTGATATGAGGAAGTGGAGATGCAACATGGGGGGTTGGGGGGTAGGAAAAGAAGAAAAGAAACAAGATGGGATCGGGAGGGAGACAAACCATAAGTGACTCTTAATCTCACAAAACAAACTGAGGGTTGCTGTGGGGAGGGGGATCGGGAGAGGGGGGTGGGATAATGGACACAGGGGAGGGTATGTGCTATGGTTAGTGCTGTGAAGTGTGTAAACCTAGCAATTCACAGACATGTACCCATGGGGATAGAAATACATTGTATGTTTATAAAAAATTAAAAAATTAAAAAAAAAGATTTTATTTATTTATTTGACAGAGAGAGAGACAGCAAGAGCAGGAACACAGCAGGGGGAGTGGGAGAGGGAAAGCAGGCTTCCTGCTGAGCAGGGAGCCCAATGTGGGGCTTGATTCCAGGACTGGGGGATCATGACCTGAGCCAAAGGCAGACGCTCAACAACTGAGCCACCCAGGCATCCCGATAGTATTGTTTTTAACTTGAGATTCCAATGTTAATTACTTTAAAAGAAGAAAGTAATTGACTTTTGTAAAAATATCTTGTTTCCTGCACCATTGCTATAATGGCTTATTTGTTGAAGGAGTTGATTTTTTTTTTTTTTAATTGATTCTTTGGGATTTTCTACATAGACAGTTTTGTCACCTTAAATAAAAGTTTTATTTTTTCTCCAAATCTGTATTTTTATTTCCTTTACTTATCTTAAAGCATTATCTAAGACTTCCAGTATGAAGTTGAAGAGGAGTGTTGAAAGGACACATCCTTGCTTTGTTTTTGATATGGAAGCATCTGGTTTCTCACCATTAAGTATATTTTCTTTAGGTTTACTGTAGATGTTCTTTATTAGATTGAGAACATTCCCCTCTATTGCTACTGAGCTGGAATTCTCTTTAAAAAAAATCATGAATGGCTTTTAGAGTTTGTCATATGCTTTTTTCTGTATCTATTGATATGATCGTTGGATTTTTCTTATTTAGCTTGTTGACATCAATGAATTTTCCAATCCATTTTCCAGCATTACATATTTGAAATAAATCCTACTTGTTCATGATGTATAATTATTTTTTTCCATTGTTGGATTTGATACTTTTGAGATTTCTGCATCTATATTTCTAAGAGAGATTGTATAGTTTTACTATCTTATATTTTTCTGGTTTTGATGTTAAGATAATGCTGTCCTCATAGAACGACTTTTGAAATGTTCCTCTGCTTCTGTTTTCTGGAAGAAGTTGTTGAGAATTGGTGTAAGTGGTTTCTTTAAATGTTTGGTAGACTTAACCAGTGAGCCAGTCTGGCTCAGTGCTTTCTGTTTTAGATGGTATTAAATATTGATTCAATTTCTTTAATAGATATGAGCCTATTCAGATTATGTAATTCTCATTGTGTAAGTTTTGGTAGATTTTGTCTTCAAGGTATTGGCTCATTTCAGCTGGGTTATCATATATGTGAGAGTAGAATTGTTTATAGCATTTCTTTATCATTTTTATATAGTGTGCATGGGATTAGTAGTGATTACCTTTCTTTCATTTCTCATATTGGTAATTAGTGTTTTTTTTTTTTCCTTAGTTAACCTGGGTTGAGTTTTGTCAATTTTATTGGTTTTTTTTAAGAAGCAACTTTTGGTTTTGAAAGTTTTTCTCTATTGATTTCTTGTTTTCAATTTCATCAACTTCTGTTTTATTTTTCATTTTATCTGCTACTTTGGAATTAATTTGCTCTTTGTTTTTTAGTTTCCAAAGCTAGAGGTTTAGCTTATTTATTTTAGAATTGTCTCTTTTTAAAATTTATTTTATTTTTTTAAGATTTTTATTTTTTTTCTGTTTTTAATTTTCTTAAAATTTTTTTATTAATTATTTTTATTAATATATAATGTATTATTTGCCCCAGGGGTACAGGTCTGTGAATTGTCATGCTTACACATCTCATAGTACTCACCATATCACATACCCCCAATGTCCATAATCCAACCACCCTCTCCCTACCTCTGCCAGCAACCTGCCAGATTAAGAATCTCTTATGGTTTGTCTCCCTCCTGATCCCATCTTATTTCATACTTTTTCCGTACCCCCCACAACCCCCCGCCCTGCTTCTCAAATATTTTCCTCATATCAGAGAGATCATATGATAATTGTCTTTCTCTGATTGACTTATTTCGCTCAGCATAATACCCCATAGTTCCATCCATGTCATTGCAAATGGCAAGATTTCATTTCTTTTGATGGCTGCATAGTATTCCATTGTATATATATACACCACATCTTCTTTATCCATTCATCTGTTGATGGACATCTAGGTTCTTTCCATAGTTTGGCTGTTGTGACATTGTTGCTATAAATATTGGGGTGCACATGCCCCTTCGGATCACTACATTTTTATCTTTAGGGTAAATACCCAGTAGTGTGATTGCTGGGTTGTAGGGTAGCTCTATGTTTAACTTTTTGAGGAACCTCCATACTGTTTTCCAGAGTGGCTGTACCAGCTTACATTCCCACCATAAGATTTTATTTTATTATTTATTTGAGAGAGAGCAAGAGAGAATGCATACGAGGGGGGGCAGGGCAGAGGGAGTAGCAGACTCCCCACTGAGTAGAGAGCCCGATGTGGGACTTGACCCCAGGACCCTGGGATCATGACCTGAGCTGAAGGCAGCTGTGTAGTCGACTGAGCCACCCAGGCTCCCCAAATTGTCTCTTCTTGTAAAATAGATATATCCAATGCAATAAATTCCCCTCTTAGTGTACAAGCTTAAGGAGAATGTATATTCTCTTAATTTTTTTAATTTGGAAACCAAGTGCCTAGCATGTTGTAGGCACTTAGTATAATTTATTGAGTCAATTTTTAAATTAAATTAAATTTTTTGTGTGTGTTCCAAAATTCATTGTTTATGCACTACAAGTATTCGTAAATGTTAATTGGATACAGTTGATTGATGGTGTTTTTCAGTTTAACTCTGTCCTTACTATTTCCTGCTTTCTGCCTGCTGGATCTGTTTCTGATGGAGTGGTATTGAAGTTTTCAGTTGTAATTGTTGATTCTTTTGTTTGTCTTTGTTATTTTTATCAATTTTTGCCTTATGTATTTTGGTGCTCTATTGTTGAGCACATAGATATTAAAGATTGTTATGTCTTCTTGGAGAATTGACCCCTTTTATCATTATTTAGTATTTCTCTTTATCCCTATATCTCTCTAAATTGATAATTTTTCTTTTTCTGGAGTTTGTTGGGCCTGAAATCAGTATAACTACTCTCTTTCTTTTCATCTGTGTTAGAATGGCGTTATCTGTATCCCTTGACTTTTCATATTGTGTTTGGTGTATAGTGAGTCTTTTTTTGTTTTTTTGGATTCATCTTTGAATATTAAACCACCTTTCTGCCCTAGAATAAACTCTAACTGCCTGTATTGTATTATTCTTTTCATGTATTACGTGTTTTGATCTGCTAAGTTTTTTGTTGAGTGTTTTTGTTGATGTTTATTGGAGATACTGGTTTTTAGTTTTTTTCTTCTGGTACTGCCATTATATGGATTCATTATCAATGCAATGCTTAACACTTCTAGTTAATGGAATAGAGAGTATAGCATTCATTTTCTTACTTAAATGTCTGATTTGCTAGGAAAACTCTCAGGGCCTTTAGAGGCTAGGAGTTAATGGAAGGGAGAGTGGCAAGCTGTGTTTATAAAATGGTAGCAGATGCTTGCTCTCTCTCCCTCTCTCTCTGACAAATAAATAAATTAAAAAAAAAATTAAAAAAAGGGATGCCTGGGTGGCTCAGTTGGTTAAGCGGCTGCCTTTGGCTCAGGTCCTGATCCCAGCGTCCTGGGATCGAGTCCCACATCGGGCTCCTTGTTCGGCAGGGAGCCTGCTTCTCCCTCTGCCTCTGCCTGCCACTCTGTCTGCCTGTGCTCACTCTCTCTCTCTCCCTCTCTCTCTGACAAATAAATAAATAAAAAAAAAATGGTAGCAGAAAGGATATGTGTGGCCCAACTGTTCTATATCTTGACTTTGGTTGTGGTTACACAGATGTACACATATGATAAAATAGCACTGAACTAAAAATGCACTCATACACAAATGTTTGCATATAAAACAGGTGAAATCTTAATAAAGTCATAAATTGTCTCATCGTTAATTTCCTGGTTATATATTTTCCTGTAGTCATGTAGGTTGTTTGGGGAAAACACTGGGGAAAAGTGGTTGAAGAGTATACAGGATTCTCCAGACCTTCCCCCATAATTCATCCAGTGGCTCAATAGATACTGGTTAGCAAATAATTTCTGCTTATTTTTTTAATAAGTTTTTTCATTGTTGGCATTACATGTTGCTTACTTTGGAAACTGGATGAAGAGTCAATAGAGTTGAAATTCTGATATAAAGTTAAATCCAGACCAATTATTTCAATTGGTTGGAAAATCATCATACATTTTTATTACAATAAGCTGTGACAGGGGTAAGTAGTTGTAAACAAAGTCAGCATTTTCCTCAAGATACAACTTTGGTCCCTTTTTAGTATTTAAGGAAGCACTCCGTTGAGATTGTGAATCCCACACCACTTAGAATGCATGTGGAGTTGATTTTGTTCAAGAAAAATTTTAGTAGTTATTGTGGGCCATTTTATTTTATTTTTTGGCCATTTTATTTTCATTAGCATAATATTTTATTTTGGTGTCCTTGTCAGAATGAGAAGGATAAGTTTATGCTACTGAATGTTTTGATCCTGTGTGTGAACAAAGTTTTTTTTTTTTTTTCCTTCTAAAAGCCTTTTTTATATTTAAAATAAAATTATTCATGCTATCTTAACTTTCCTATTTGTAGTCAGGTAGCTTTCAGATTATGTATGGAAATAAATTCCCATTCGAAATCAGTTTGTAGGAGAATTCTTTGTTATCTGATTTTTATTTTTCAGAGATAACATATAATAGGTTCATAGACTAAAAGAAAAACAAATCATAACCGTGATAAATACAAATTATTAACACAACCTACAATTCTTAACTAATTTTTTAAAAAGAGAAAATATGTAAATATTTTAATGTGATATTAACTATAAGAAACAAATGATCAAAGTCTAAGTGAATTTTATTTTCATTTGCTAACATCTCTGGATATACTTCAGGTTACCCTTGGATATGGTAGGATTCAAGAATTTAGAGTTAATGACATTTTAATAAATCTCCCTCTTATTAAAGTTATCGCTAGTTTGTCTCCATGAGTTCATCTAATTTTTGTAATAGTTCAAAACTCTCATTCTTTTTTGCCCTCTCTTTGGTGGGAATAGTATTTTTGTTGTTTTCTCGGTATAGAATCTGAGGCTCTGTAAAGACTCTGAAAGACTAGTGCTTTCATCATTTTGTATAAAAAGGCAAACCTGATTATGGTATGATGAGTGGGATATAAACAATTCAATAACATAAAATGTGAAGATTGCATTTTTTTAAAAAGATTTTATTTATTTATTCGACAGACAGAGATCACAAGTAGGCAGAGAGGCAGAGAGAGAGGGGGGAAGCAAGCTCCCTGCTGAGCAGAGAACCTGATGCGGGGCTCCATCCCAGGACCCTGGGATCATGACCCGAGCCAAAAGCAGAGGCTTTAACCCACTGAGCCACCCAGGCGCCCTATGAAGGTCACATTTACTGTGAGATTAGTGGACCACTTACAGGGAACTAGTTGGCCAGTAGTTCTGAGAGTTCAACCCTTAAGCCAAATCATTCCCAGTGCTGGTTGCAGGTGGATGTAAACAGATAATATTATTATTATGAGAATTATGAGAAGTGTGGGTATTAAGGAGGGAATGTATTGCATGGAGCACTGGGTGTGGTGTATAAACAATGAATCTTGGAACACTGAAAAAAATTAAATAAAAAAAGTGTTGTCGGTAATAGAGATATGCAAAGCTTACAATGATTTGTAGAAGAGATTGATTTACTTTGCTAGAGGTGAGGAAGGTTTCTTGGTGATACTAGAATTGGGGCTTACTGGACAAAGAGAACTAGGGAGGGCAAAGCATATTCTAGTAAGGAAACATGTCCAAGGATGAAACTGCATAGCCCTTTCAGGGAACTACGGATAGTTTAGTATTGTCAGAATACAAGATGCATGGGAAGGCAGAAGTGAGAAATGAAAACACAATTATTATTATTATTTTCCTTCTTTAGGTAGTCAGAAGCACTTAAGAATTTAAGCAGAAGAGTGATATCAGATTTGAATTTTTGAAAGATTTAACTTTCATGATGGAGCAGATGCTAGATTACAGGTTAAGAGACCATTGGCAGGGAATCCCATTAGGGTAACATTGTAAGAGTTCTGGTCAGAAATAAAAAGAGGCAGAACTAAGACAGTGATAGTGAAAATTGAGAGAAGATGTAGTTTTAATCTTGTTATATTGATAGATTTACATTTTGTAGTGAAATGAGAGTGACAGATGTGTTTAAGTTGATATCATGATGGGGCATTTCTGAGAATTTGTCTAATTTAGAATTAAAGCATTGGGAGGAACATAGGCTTTTATGGGAGACAGACGGGTTCATTAATCAAAAACTTCACTTTACTTTGATAAAATGTGTTTTATACCATGGAGGACTATGGTGATAATGAGATAACATAATTTCTAGAGAATTAAAAAGGGTGTTTATCAAGGGCTGTCATGTTCAAGACAGTGTTTTGTTTTTCATTACTTAAAATTTTTTTATCTTTTAAAAATTTATTTTAAATTGTGGTAAAATACACATAACATAAAATTTATCATTTTAACCATTTTTAAGGATACAATTCACTGGCATGAACTACATTCACATTGTTGTGCAACCATTACCACCATCCATCTCCAGAACTCTTTATATCTTGCAAACCTGGAACACTACCTATTAAACAATACTCCATTTCCCCTTCTCCCAGCCCCAGGCAACCACCATTTTACTTTCTATCTGTGTTAATTTGACTATTTTAGATACTTCATATAACTTGATTCAAACAGTATCTGTCTTTTTGTTACTGACTTATTTTCACATCGTATAATGTCATTGTGTTGGGAAAAACCGAGTTTTCCTCCTTTGTTTCTCATTTACTCTCACCCTACTATCATATTTACAATACTTTTGACACCAGATACGTGTGGGTTTTCCCCTACCAAGCAATACTCTGTGATACCAGCTGGATATTCTATAATTTAATTCAATTATGACACTACTTGAAAATAGTGTCAGACCCCACAAGTTAAGGGCTTGGTCCCATAAGAATGCTTCCATCCTACTTCAGATGCCAGCCAGAAGTCCAGCTGTCACTTGTGCTTGTGATCGAGTGGCTATAAATCTGAGGTTCTCCCAGCTACCCCATCAGGTTCAATTACTTTATGCTAGAGCTGCTGGGAGAACTCAGGAAAATACTTATATTTATCAGTTCATTAAAGAATATGGTAAAGGATACCACTGAACAGCTAGATGAAGAGATAACACAGGATGAGGTCTGGGAGGGTCTCCAGTGCAAAAGCCTCTGTCCTTGTGCAGTTCACGGGTGTGGTATGTGGCTGTGTTCACCAACCTGAAATTACTCTGAACCCCATACTGTTGGGATTTTTATGGAAGCTTCCTCATGTGGGTATAACTTATTAAGTCTGTTTTCAGCTCTTTCCCCCTCTCTAGAGAATGGAGGGTGGGGGTAAAAATTCCAAATTTCTAATTATGGCTTAGTCTTTCTGGTGACCAACCCTCATCCAGGAGCCTTCCAGGAGCCCACCCAGAATAACCTCATTAGTACAAAAGACACTCCTATCACCCGAGAAATTACAAGGGTTTAGGGAGGCCTATGTTAGGAATGGGGATCAAGGATCAAATATTATAACAAAATATCCTCCTATCAATCCAGGAAATTGTAAGGGTTTTAGGAGCTCTGTGCCAAGAAATGGGGGCAGAGACCAATATATATAGTTTTTGTTCTCCGACAGTCATCAAAGGTCATCCATGTTGTGACATGTGTCAAAGTTAACTTTAAGACTGAATTAAAAAAAGACTGAAAAGGGGTGCCTGGGTGGCTCAGTGGGTTAAAGCCTCTGCCTTCGGCTCAGGCCCTGATCCCAGGGTCCTGGGATCGAGCCCCGCATCGGGCTCTCTGCTCCGCGGAGAGCCTGCTTCCTCCTCTCTTTCTCTGCCTGCCTCTCTGCCTACTTGTGATCTCTGTCTGTCCAATAAATAAATAAAATCTTTAAAAAAAAAAGACAAAAATATTTCATTGTATCCATTTTTTTTTTTTTTTTTTACTGATGGGATACTTGAATCACTTCTACCTTTTAACTTATGTGAATAGTGCTGCTATAAGCATAGTTTTTTAAGGAAAGCTGTTTTAAACTTAATACATATGTAGTCATCTTCTGTCCTTGTGAGATAGCTACTATTATGTCCATTTTAATGATAAGGAAACTAATGGAGAGAAGGAAACTAATGCAGAGAAGATAAATATTTTACTTGTCTAGATTCATATTCTTTTGTATTAAATAATTTTAACTTTTGGGTCTAGTCAGATTAAATCTAAACACTCTTAGTAAGATGTGTGACTCCTAAAATTTTCCATTTAGCAATTCATAGGGAACCAGTGAATCCCTTCCAGTTGTTATAAATGCAACTTCAAAATCACAGACCCCATTTAACTTGGTATATAATAATTTTTGTTTCCTTTTGTCTTACAAAATTGTATGATTATGTAAGCTTTGGAGCTTCAAAATGTTGCATTTCCTAACTAAACTTACCTTGACATTTTAAAATATCTTCCTTCTATTTTTTTGGTGGACTTATATTTCTGTACTAGCAAAAGAGCCAGGGGGTTTTGTAGATTGCACTTTTTTTCCTTTGTGCCCTATTTGGCTGTTTATCTTGAATTTCTAAATAAAAACAAATTTAAATGCCTTGTAATTGTTATATTGTCATACTTAGTATTAAATTCCATTTTTCCCCCCCCAGTGGAAAAGAAGCCTAAGAAATAAGGTCCTATCTCTAGACCATAAAAGTAGAAAAGGTGTCCGTGGACGTCCTGTCACTTCTAAAACATCACCAGAAAGGTAAGATAATGTGTGCATGACATAAGATGGGCTTATATTGTGTATAAATAGTGTGACCATGGGTGATTCATCTAACCTCCTTGGGTCTCAGTTACCATTTTTTGAAATATAAAGACTGAATTCAAGATTCAATTCTGTTTCTTTTCAAGCTTGGACTTTCTGTGATTCTATGTCATTTTAACTCCTTATTTTTGTGCATTTGGAACGTCTTGATAAACTTTAGCTGATAAAACAAGAGTTAAATATAGACTGATTATAATGCTTGATTCATCATTTGTGGTCTGCAGTAAGAAGGATGCTCAACTTAGCAATTCTGGGACTAGTCATAGTGAATTATGGTTATACTAGAATTAAATATTTGGGGCATCATATTACAATTAAAGGAAATTTAGAGCACTTTAGGATTGGACATCTATTAATGATTAAAAAGCTGTTATTGTGCAAAAGAGTGTTGAATTTTCTTATTTAGAATAGTGAATGAATGAAAAAATGAGTAGTAAAGTAAAAATTACAGTTACTGGGAGATCACATGAATTAGAAGACTAATTGGAGTTCTTAAATTTATGTCAGAGGACTTTCTAAGGTACTTAGTCTTATTTTCCCTTTTCAAGTAAATTGTCTGTAGGAAATGAAAAACATATTGGTTATTCCATATCCTTACCAGTAGTTAATTCTCTCCCTTCCTCTCTCCCTTCCTCCCTTCCTTCCTTCCATAGATGTCCCTGTGGGTGTGAAATGGTGCCTCATTGTAGTTTTGATTTGTATTTCCTAATGACATTATCTTTTTATGTGGTTGTTGGTCATTTTTATATCTTTTTTGGAGAATAGTCTATTTAGATCCTTTACCGTTTTAAAATTGTATTGTTTCCATTTTTGTTGAGTTGTAAGAATTATTTTTATAGTCTGTATACAGGTCTTTCTTTTTTTTAAATATTTTATTTATTTATTTGTCAGAGAGAGAGAGAGTACAGCAGGCAGAGTGGCAGGCAGAGGCAGAGGGAGAAGCAGTCTTCCCGCTGAGCAAGGAGCCTGATGCGGGATTGGATCTGAGGACCCTGGGATCACGGTCCTGAGCCCAAGTCAGCTGCTTAACCAACTGAGCCACCCTACAAGTCTTTGTCAGATATCACTACAAGTCTTTATCAGATATATGATTTGCAAACATTTTTCCCCACTCAGTGTTTCACTTTCTTGATGTTGATATTGTCTTTTGAAGCACAGAAATTTTTTCATTTAGAAAAACTCTCATTTATCTATTTTTCTTTTGTTGCTGTGCTTTTGTTGTCTTAGGAAACTGTTGCCTAATCTGAGGTGACAGTGATTTAATCTTGGGTTTTCTTCTAAGAGTTTTAAGATTCTAGCTATTAGATTTAGGTCTTTTATCCATTTGGAGTTAGTTTTTGGATATGATATGAGATAGGCATCCAAGTTTATATTTTTGTTTGTGAATATGCAATTGTCCCAGCACCATTGGTTGAATAGGTACCAATTTTGGGGGTACTTTTGCTGAAAATCAATTGACTATAAATATAAAGATGTATTGCTGGATTTGGAATTATATTCCATTGATCTGTATATCTGTTCTTATGCCAGTACCACTATGTCTCAATTACTACAACTTGGCATTGAGTTTGGAAATTGGGAAGTGAGAGACTTCCAACTTTATTACATTTTTCAAGATTGTTTTGGTTGTTCTGGGTTCCTTGCATTTCTAGTTGAATTTTAGAATCAGATTGTCAATTTTAACAAAAAAGCCAACAAGAATTTTGATAGAGGATGTGTTGAATCTGTAGACTAATTTGGGGATTTTGGCCATCTTAATATTTAAAAGTCCTCTGATTCATGGACATGAATATCTTTCCATTTATTTATATCCTTTTTAATTTCTTTCTACAGTGTTTGGTTATTTATTTTCTTCTTCTTGATGCTGTTGTGAATAGAATTGTTTTTTTAATTTTATTTTCACACCATTCATTGTTAGTATATAGGAACTGATTTATAATGTGCTGTGACTGTGTCTTACTAGTTCTAGAAGTTTTTAGTAGATTGCTTGGATTTTTGTTCATAAAGACAGTTTTACTTCTTTATTTCCAATTGGAGGCCTTTAATATTCTTTCTTTGCTTAATTGTCCTGGCTAGAACATCTAGTACAATGTGGAATAGAAGTGGTGAGAATGGACATCTTTGTTTTTTCCCCCACTCTCAGAGCAAAGAGTTAGTATTTTACTATTAAGTATCATGTCAGCTAGGTTTTTCATAGATGCTTTGCTGTGGTTTGAATGTTTGTGTCCCCTCAAAATGTTTATGTTGACATTTCCAGCTATTGAATCAACATGGATGGGACTGGAGGAGATTATGCTAAGTGAAATAAGTCAAACAGAGAAAGTCAATTATCATATGGTTTCACATATTTGTTGAACATAAGGAATAGCATGGAGGACATTAGGAGAAGGGAAAAACAAAGGGGGAGAAATCGGAGTGGGAAACGAATCATGAGAGACTATGGACCTGGGAAACAAACAGAGGGTTTTAGAAGGGGGTGGGGTGGGGGGATGGATGAGCCTGGTGGTGGGTATTAAGGAGGGCATGGATTGCATGAAGCACTGGGTGTTATACACAAACAATGAATCATGGAACACTACATCAAAAACTAACGATGTTCTGTGTGGTGACTAACATAAAACAATAAAAAAAAAGATATTCTAATGACCAGTGTGATGGCATTTGGAGATGGGGTCCTTAGGAGGTTGTTTAAGTCATAAAGGTGGAGCACTCATGAATGGGATTCCTGCCTAAATAAGAGACCTCACAGAGCTTCCTAGTTTCTTCTACCATGTGAGGACACAGTGAGAAGTTGAGTCTAGACATCTGCAGTCTAGAAGAGGGCTTTTACCAGAGCCTGACCATGCTGGCTGGCACCCTAATCTTGGACTTAGCCTCCAGAGCCATGAGAAATGAATGTTGTTTATAAGCCACCCACTTTATAATATTTTGTTATAGTAGCCCAGATAGACTAATACCTATCCATTTTCATGATGAGGAAGTTCCTTTCTATTACTAATTTGTTGGAGGCTTTTTTTTTTTTAAATTTTTTTATTTGTCAGAGAGAGGGAGAGAGAGTGAGTGAGCACAGGCAGACAGAGTGGCAGGCAGAGGCAGAGGGAGAAGCAGGCTCCCTGCTGAGCAAGGAGCCCGATGTGGGACTCAATCCCAGGACGCTGGGCTCATGACCTGAGCCAAAGGCAGCTGCTCAACCAACTGCGCCACCCAGGCGTCTCTGTTGGAGGCTTTTTATCATGAATGTGTGTTGGATTTTGTAAAATGCCTTTTCTGCATCCATATTACATAATTTGTATCCTTTATTAATATAATGTATTAATAACATAATAAAATAATTTTATTTTTAAATCTTAAACCAACTTTGATTCTTGGGACAAATCCCACTCGATCCTAATTTATGATCCCATTTATATGTTGCTGGATTCAGTTTGTTAGGATTTTGTTGAGTATGTTTACATTTGCATTAAGAAGAGAAATTTAACTGCTGTTTTATTTTTTTTTTTTTTAAGATTTTATTTATTTATTTGACAGAGAGAGAGATCACAAGTAAGCAGGGAGGAAGGCAGAGAGAAGGAAGCAGGCTCTCTGCTGAGTAGAGAGCCTTATGCGGGGCTCGATCCTAGGACCCTGAGATCATGACCTGAGCTGAAGGCAGAGGCCTAACCTACTGAGCCACCCAGGTGCCCCTAACTGCTGTTTTCTTATGTTGTCTCTGTCTGGCTTTGGAATCAGGTTAATACAGACCTTGAAGAATGAGTTGGAAGTGTTCTCTCTTCCTTTTGTTTCTCTGGAAGAATTTTTGGAGGGTCAATATTAATTTTTCTTCAAATGTTTTGTTTTTAAGATTGTATTTTTTAAATTTTACTTTTTTATTAACAATTTTACTTACTTATTTGTCAGAGAGAGAGAGAGAGAGAGAGCCAACACAAGCAGGGGGAGCAGCAGGCAGAGGGAGAAGCAGGCTCCCTGCTGAGCAAGGAGCTGGATGTGGGACTGTATCCCAGGACTCCAGGATGATGACTTGGGTTGAAGGCAGATACTCAACTGACCGAGCCACCCAGGTGTCCCTAAGATTGTATTTTTAAGTAATCTCTACATCCAACATGGGGCTTGAACTCACAGCCCTGAGATGAATAGTCACAATCTCTACTGTCTGAGCCAGCCAGTTTTTCTTTGACTGTTTGATCAAATGTACCAGTGAGCCATCTGGTCATTAGCATTTTGCATGTGTGTGTGTTTATGTGAAGTTTTCACATTACAACTATAAATTTTTATTTGTTATAGCTCTATTCAGATTTTCTTTTTTTTAATGTCAGTTTTGGTAGCTGTGCCTTTCTAGGAATTTGTGAGTTTATAAGTTGTCTAATTTATTGGCATATGCTCATTCAAAATATTCTCTCATAATCTTTTTAATTACTGTAATATTGTTAATGATCTCTTTTCCATTCCTGATTTACTGATTTGTGTCTTTTCTCTCTTTTTCGGTTCAGTCTTCCTAAAGATTTGTTAATTTTGTTGATCTTTTCAGTGAACCAACTTTTGATTTCATCAGTTCTCCTTATTGGTTTTCTGTATTTTATTTTATTTATTTCTACTATAATCTTTTCCCCCCTTGTTCTTATTTTGGAAATAGTTTGTGCTTCTTTTTCTAAATTTTAAGGTGTATGGTGAGGTTACTGATTTGAGATATGTCTTCTTTTCTAACATAGACATTTATAGTTTTAAATTTCCCCTGAGCTATATTAGCTAGCTACATCTCATAATTTTGGTATGCTGTGATGTTCTTTTCATTAATCTTGAAAGTATTTTCTGATTGGTAAGATTTTTTGGACCCATTTGTTACGAAAGTGTATATAATTCAATTTCTGCATATTTTTAAATTTCAAAGATTTTCTTCTGTTAATTTTTTATTGAGATATAATTGACACAACATTTTTATTTTCAGGTATACAATATAATCTAGTATTTGTATATATTGAGAAATGATCACCACAGTAAGTCTAGTTGGTCCTTCAGCGTGTACAGTTAAACGTTTCTTTTTTTCTTGTGATGAGAACTTTTGAGATTTACTGTCACTCTCTTAGCCATTTTCAAATATACAATACAGTGTTATTAACTATAGTCACTGAGCTATATAGTATCTTCCCATGACTGACTTGTCTGTTGTTAGTTTTTAATTGAATTTCATTGGGGTCTGAGAACATTTTTTATGATTTCCTTTCTTGTAAATTTAAAAAAAAGATTTCATTTATTTATTAGGGAGAGAGAGAGAGGGAGAGAGAGAGAGTATGAGCAGGGGGAGGCACAGAGGGAGAAGCAGACTCCCTGCTGAGCAGGGAGCTTGACATGGGACTTGATCCCGGGACTCCAGGATCATGACCTGAGCAGAAGATAGACACTTAACCAGCTGAGTCACTCAGGCAGTCCACCTTTCTTGTGAATTTGTTGAGTTTTATTTTATGGCATCACATATGGTCTTGAGTCTTTTTGCAGAATGTTTTGTGTATTTGAGAAGAATGTGTATTTTCTTCCTGTTTGGTGGAGTGTTCTGTAGTGGTCTGTTAGGTTGAATTAGTTGATACTGTTATTCAAGGCTCCTGTTACACTTGATGATTTTCATTCTAGTATTTCTATCCATTGTCAAGTGTTTTGAAGTATCGAACCATTACTGTTGAATTTCTCCCTTTTGTTTTATAAGTTTTTGTTTAATATATTTTGTCCTGTTATTAAGTGTATGGATATTTGTAATTGGTGTATCTTTCTGATGAATTAACCCTTTTATCAATGAAATGTCCCACATTATCTCTATTTTTGTTTGTTTTAAGGTCTATTGTGTCTGATATTGATATACTCCATTTGTCTTAAGATTGGTGTTTGCATGGTGTACCTTTTTTCATCTTTTCACTTTGAGCCTATTTCTTTCAATCCAAATTGTCTCATTGAGGGCATTTAGTTGGATCTTGTCCTGGCAGTTTGAGCTGCTATTTAACAAAGTACCATAGCCTGGGAGGCTTACAAACAACAAATATTTATTTTTCATAGTTCTAGTGGCAGGGAAGATCATTGTCAAAGCACCAGAAGCTTCATTGTGTATGAGGGCTTCTTGCTTTGTGCAGATAGCCATCTTTTCATTGTATCCTCAAAGGGTGGAAGGGGTCTCTCTTAGGCCTCCTTTATAAGAGTGCTGTTTATAGGATTCCACTCTCATGATCTAATCACTTCCAAAAGGGCCCCCTCTAATACCATCACTTTGGGGATTTAGGATTTTAACATAAGAATTTTTAACGGAAACAACATGGCAGATCTTGACTTTTCATCTATTCTGGCAATCTCTGCCTTTTGACTAGATTTTTAATCCACTTACAATTCATGTGAAAATGTCAGTAGGGCCATGCTTCCTCTGAAGCCATCTCAGAGGCTCCATAGCTCAGGGGTTAGAGCACTGGTCTTGTGTATGTGCTGCCAAAGCGAGCACAGAGCACTGGTCTTGTGAAGGCATCAGGGAAGAACCTGTTCTTGTCTCTCTCCTCTCTTCTTCAGGCATTCCTTGTGTTTTGGATGCATCACTGCAATGTTACATGTTTACATGTTCTCTCTGTGTGTTTTCATGTTCTCTTTGTGTATTTCTGTTTCTGTGTTCAATTTCCAGTGTTTTGTTGTTGTTGTTGTTTGTGTGTCTTTTTATTTATTTATTTATTTATTTATTTATTATTTTTTTAAATTTCTTTTCAGCGTAAGAGAATTCATAGTTTTACACCACACCCAGTGCTCCATGCAATGCGTGCCCTCCACAGTACCCACCACCAGGCTCCCCCAACCTCCCACCCCCCGCCCCTTCAAAACCCTCAGGTTATTTTTCAGAGTCCATGGTCTCTCATGGTTCATCTCCCCCCAAATTTCCCTCAACTCCCTTCTCCTCTCCATCTCCCCATGTCCTCCGTGTTATTTGTTATGCTCCGCAAATAAGTGAAACCATATGATAGTTGACTCTCTCTGCTTGACTTATTTCACTCAGCATAATCTCTTCTAGTCCCGTCCATGTTGCTACAAAAGTCGGGTATTCATCCTTTCTGATGGAGGCATAATACTCCATGTATATGGACCACATCTTCTTTATCCATTCGTCTGTTGAAGGGCATCTTGGGTCTTTCCACAGTTTGGCGACCGTGGCCATTGCTGCTATAAACATTGGGGTACAGATGGCCCTTCTTTTCACCACATCTGTATCTTTGGGGTAAATACCCAGTAGCGCAATTGCAGGGTCATAGGGAAACTCTATTTTTAACTTCTTTTATTTTTTTTATTTTTTTTAATTTATTTTTTTATTTTTAACTTCTTGAGGAACCTCCACACTGTTCTCCAGAGTGGCTGCACCAACTTGCATTCCCACCAACGGTGTAAGAGGGTTCCCCTTTCTCCACATCCTCTCCAACACACGTTGTTTCCTGTCTTGCTGATTTTGGCCATTCTAACTGGTGTGAGGTGGTATCTCAATGTGGTTTTAATTTGAATCTCCCTGATGGCTAGTGATGATGATCATTTTTTCATGTGTCTGATAGCCATTTGTATGTCTTCATTGGAGAAGTGTCTATTCATATCTTCTGCCCATTTTTTGATGTGATTATCTGTTTTGCATGTGTTGAGTTTGAGAAGTTCTTTATAGATCCTGGATATCAACCTTTTGTCTGTACTGTCATTTGCAAATATCTTCTCCCATTCCGT